>VDFB02325689.1:101799-199834 GCA_007258455.2 Sequoia sempervirens
TTCTGTTATTCTTTTCTAGTGTATCTTATTGGATTGTAGTTGAAAATTTAAAGGCATATATGCATTCTTCCATGAGGTTTTGACGTTAGGAGAGTTTGTTCCGCACCTAATCTTTCCTTACAAGTGGTATCAAAGCCTAGCTAGTTGTGTTATCCTTGTGGGTAGGTTGGGCTTTTTGTGTCAATTCTGTTTAGTGGGAGTCTTGTAGAAGTCTAGTAATTCAAATTACAAATTCAGATGGCAAGCACATCAGGAAAGATTGAAATTGAGAAATTCAATGGCAACAATTTTGAGTTGTGGAAACTTAAAATGGAAGATCTGTTAGTTGACCGTGATCTTTGGCTTGCTATGTATGGAATGAAACCTACAGGCATGAAGCAAGAGGATTGGGATCTTGCAGATTGAAAATCAAAGGGGCTGATAAGGCTCTGTTTAGCAGACTTTGTTCTTCTTAATGATCATGAAGAAAAGATGACATCTTCTTTGTGGAAAAGACTGGCAGCTATTTATCAGGGCAAGTCCTTGGTGAATAAGTTGTTCTTGAGGAAGAAGTTGTACATTTTGAAAATGCATGAGGGAGGGTCTGTTGCTAATCATTTGAATGCTTTCAACATGTTGATTGCTCAGTTAGCATCTGTGGGTGTGAAGATTGATGAAGAAGATCGTTGTATGCTATTGTTATGTTCTTTCCCAGTTTCTTGGGATCACTTGGTGATGGCTATTGGGAGCACGACATCCACTTTTAAGATGGAAGATGTTGCTTCTTTGTTATCAGAAGAGATGAGAAGAAATCTTCTGAGATGGCGAAGGAGGCTCTTCTGTTAGAGGTAGATCAAAAGAAAAAGGAAAGAAGAAGGACAAGAAGTCCAAATCAAAATTAGAAGGGAGATCAAAGTCTCCTGGAAAGAAGTCCAAGGTGAAGTGATGGAATTGTGGGAAACTTGGTCATGTCCGTAAGGATTGTAAAGAGGAGAAGAAGAAGAAGAAGAAGAAGAAGAAGAAGAAGAATTCTTTCGACAATGGTTCTTCTTAGAGTGATGCAGACGCCTTCATTGCAGCCTTGGCTACACAGGCATCAGATGATGTCTAGCTGATTGATTCTAGAGCATCTTTCCACATGGCATCTCATAGAGACTGGTTCACTAAGTATGAAAAATACGATGGTGGAAGGGTGTATTTGGCAAGCGATTCATCTTTGGAAATAGTTGGTCATGGAAGAGTCAAAATTCAATTCCCTAATGGAAGAGTGAAGGGAATCAATGATGTAATACATATACCAGGTCTGGCTCGAAATTTACTTTCTTTTAGTAAGCTGAATGATGTTGGAGTGCAAGTCATGTTCTCTGGAAATGGATACAAGATGACTAGAGGCTCTATGGTGCTAGCAAGGGGTGCTCGTATTGGTACCTTGTATAAGCTGGATGCACTTGCTGTTCAATGCAATAGTGTCTCTGCAAAGTCACAAAAGGCCACTCATGGAGAAAATGAGGAAAATTTTCCTGATAGTGTAAAATATATGGAAGTTAAACTTCCAATAGAAAAGACTATGCTTTGGCATCATAGGCTAGGCCACATTGGAGAAAAAGGTTTAAAAACCTTGAAAAATAAAAACCTGGTTAAAGGGCTTGATGATTGTAACCTCAAATTTGAGTTTTGTGAACATTGTATATATGGTAAACAACACCGTGTTTCATTTTACTCAGTCCTCACAAATATTCTAGTTTACTTGATTACATACATTCTGATGTTCTTGGTCCAGTAAATGTTCATTCTTTGTCTAAATCAAGATATTATGTATCGTTCATTGATGATTATTCAAGAAGGGAAATTGTTTATTTTTTGAAAAGTAAATTAGAAGTGTTCAGTCATTTTAAGGAATTCAAAAACCTTGTGGAAAATTAGACTGGAAGAAAAATAAAATGTTTAAGGACTGATAATGGCGGTGAGTTTTGTTTTGATGAGTTGGAAAGGTATTGTAAAGATCATGGGATTAAAAGACATAAAACTACACCTTACACTCCACAGCAAAATGGAGTTGTTGAAAGGTTCAACATGATAGTAATGGAAAGAGCACAAAGTATGCTAAGCAGTGTTGGCTTGGAGGAGAAGTTTTGGGTTGAGGCAGTTTCCACAACATGTTACTTGATAAACCATTCTCCTAATTTTGCTCTTGTAGAGAACACACCTTTGGAAGCATGGTTTGGAAAGAAGCCCTCTCAGAGACATATTCGTGTCTTTGGCTGTGAGGCATATGCATATGTGCTGAATGAAAAAAGATCTAAATTGGAGAACAAGGTTGTTAAATGTATTTTTATTGGCTATAATGCTGGCATAAAAGGATACAAGCTTTGGAATCCTGACACAGAGAATGTTCTATACAACAAAAGTGTTATTTTTCATGAGCTGAAGCCTTCTACTTTGGATCTGCAGTTAGAGACAAAATCAAAAAACAAAAAGGATGTAGTTGAAATTCCTCTGACACCAAATAAAGAGGAATTGAAAATCCAAAATATACCCGAAACTGAGGAGATCTCAAGTAGTTCTGAGAGTTCTGAAGAAGAACAACCTCAGCCTCAGCCTGTGAGGAGGTCAACACGTGAAAGAAAGCAACCTGATAGGTATGTGTTTTCTTTGTTAGATTCTACTTGTGCCTATGCTTTAATTTCTAGCACTGATGAGCCTAGGACTGTGAAAGAGGCATTTAGAATGTACGATTCAAAATCTTGGTTGGAAGCCATGAATGAAGAAATGGCATCATTAGAAAAGAATGATACTTGGAGTTTGGTGCCCTTGCTTGAAGGTAGAAAAGCTATTGGTTGCAAATGGGTAGTCAAAAAGAAAAAATAGGTCTGGATGGCAGTGTGGAAAAGTATAAGGCGAGGTTGGTTGCGAAGGGGTATTCCCAGGTAGAGGGAATTGATTATGGAGAATTTTTTTCTCCTATAGCTAAGCTGATGTCTATCAGATTTCTTTTTTCATGTGCAACAGCGTATGAATTAGAGATTGAATAGATGGATGTGAAGACTACAAAGCTGAAAATGATCGTGTTCTTATTATTGCTCTCTATGTTGATGATATGTTGTTCATAGGCAATAATAAGTTAATGATTTCTGATCTAAAGTCTTAGTTGTCTGCAAAGTTCAAAATGAAAGATCTTGGTGCAGCCAGGTATATTCTAGGAATGGAAATAGCCAAGGACAGGAAGAGTAGAAAACTTTGGCTTAGTCAAAGTAAGTATATTAATACTGTTCTGGAGAGATTTTTTATGATTGAGTGCAAGCAGCTAGTTGTTCCAATTTTCAGGGAACGAAGCTATCTGTTGAAGACTGTCCAAAATATCCTACTGAGATGGAGGACATGACTAGAGTTCCTTATGCTAGTGCAGTTGGCAGTTTAATGTATGCAATGGTCTATACAAGGCCAAACATTTCCCAAGTAGTGGGAGTTCTTAGCCGTTTTATGACAAATCCTAGAAGGACACACTGTGATGTTGTGAAAAGAGTGTTTAGATATCTGAAGGGAACTTCAGAATATGCTTTTTGTTACCATGGAAATTTGGTTGAATCACATAGGACTCTCAACATTCGAGGCTATGTGGATTCTGATTGGGCATGGGACATTGACAATAGAAGATCCACTAGTGGATATATTTTCATGATGAATGGTGGTGCAATTAGTTGGATGAGCAAGCAGCAGGCTGTAGTCGCTTTTCCACTACAGAGGCAGAATACATGGCAGCAACACACACCTATAAAGAAGCAATCTGGTTAAAACATTTATGTTCTAACATTGGGTTTGATGCAGGGAAAATTACACTTTACTATGACAGTCAGAGTGCTATTTGTTTGGTGAAAAATCCTACTTTCCATGCCAGAACGAAACATATTGATGTGTAGTATCATTTTGTATGAGATATGGTGGAGGATGGAAAGGTCTCTTTAAAAAAAGTGGATACTCTGGAAAATGTTGCAAATGCATTGACGAAACCAGTGAACACAAACAAGTTCAAGTGGTGTGCCAGTTCGATGGCCCTTGGAGCCCATGACCTTCATTAACTTGGAGTTTGAAGGAAGCCATTAAGTCTTTGTCAAGTGGGAGATTGTTGGAAGTTGTGCCTCAACTTGCTGGCTTGTATCACGGTTCAAGTCTTCTTTGTCGGCCGATCCCTAGAATTCTTAAGTGTGTAACCTTGTCGCAGAGTTTGAAAGTTTTGTAACTTCCCAACTATCCAATTGTTGGAGTTCCTAAGTTTGGAACCTTGTCGCAGAGTTTGAAATTTTGGTAATTCCCCGACTGACTAACTTCCTTCGAATTTACCAACTGGGACACGTGGTAGTCACCTGTGATATTGCGATCATTAAAGATCTTGTGATTTCTGATCATGCATTGTCAGGCAGCTGTTGAGATCAAATGACGATTGATCAACGTTCACGCAAATTCATCCCCTTCGACTTCATCTGATGGAACAAATGACGGTTTCCCATGATATCATGATCAACCATAGATGTGTGATGGGGTCATCACGGGATGGCAGGGAACGACTGAGATCAAATGAGCCGACGGATGTGGGGACCACTTTGAGTTCCGGGAGACTTGTTGGGAATATTGTAGATTCCAGTTTGATTCTACGAAAACACACGAGAGTTGGACACGTGTATGGTTGAGACCACAAGGAATGATCAACAGTTCAATGAGATGGTCAAATGCGGTAAAAGACTAACTCGTGGATACCTAAAGTCTTCAGGATTTTGTTTATTAACTAATGACTATTAATATTTCACGTCAATGTGGGATATTTCTGATGGACATATCGAAGTGACATTAATTGTCGATAAAATCTCCTGGACTCTTTCCGATGGAAAGTTACGTCTGTCCTATGTGGTGTGCTCTAAGCCAATGAGAGAAGCAGAATTTGAACCGTTGGAAGTTGAACAGTTATGACCGTTCCTATGTGGAAGATGAATAGGTTGTGAGGGAAAATGACTATGATCGAGATGATCGAATGGTGAACAGTTGGACAGTGTGAAGAGTTGTTCAAATCTGAACACGGATTTGATCTGAGTGACTTCATTGTGTGTTTTCTGAGAGCATTATGAGATTAATGTTCTGTACAAGACTGATCAGTGAATGTTGCTGTTGTAAATTGACATCAGAAAGTTAAATATGATCTCTGTATGTAATATTATTTACTATAATACAAAGAGTTTTTCTGTTATTCTTTTCTAGTGTATCTTATTGGACTATAGTTGAAAATTTAAAGGCATATCTGCATTCTTCCCTAAGGTTTTGATGTTAGGAGAGTTTTTTCCGCACCTAAGCTTTCCTTACAAGAGAGAGTAAGAGAGTGTGGGAGAAGGTGGGAGAGAGGGTGCGAGAGAGTGGGAAAGAGTGGGAGAGAGGGTGATAGAGAGTGGGAGAGAGTATAGACAAGGAGAGAAAATAAATCTATAAAAAGCCAACTTTCTCATAATGTGAGCGCATTTTGAAGAAGTAGATGTACATGACTATTTCAGCAAGGAGAGAGGGTGGGGGAGGGTGGGAGAGGGTGGGAGAGAGCATGAGAGAGTGGGAGAGAGTGGGAGAGAGGGTGGGAGAGAGTGGGAGAGATTTTGAGGGAGGAAGAGAGTGGGAGAGGATGGGAGAGAATGGGAGAGAGTGGGAGAGGGTGAGAGAGAGTGGGGTAGAGTGGGAGAGAGAGAGGAAGAGAGTGGGAGAGGGTGGGAGAGAGTAAGAGAGAGTGGGAGAGGGTGGGAGAGAGTGTGAAAGATTGGGAGAGAGGTTGGGAGAGATTGGGAGAGAGTACCTAAGACATTGTAATGATATTTATTGAAATATTGAAATTTGGTGCAGGGGCACCAAGGTTATTGAGAAAATTTGGTTCATGGAAGTCTTTTAAGTTAGTTTTGTATTTTGAATTTTGTCAATTGAATAAGGTCATATTAGACCAATTGATTTATAATGTAATAAGTGATGTTAGTTACAAAAAAAATAGTTAGGCATGATTGGAAATATGTAGAATAATTTTCAAGGCTATTTAAAGCCTCTTGAAGGTTCAGACACAATGTAATTTTGGAGTAGGAGCACCTAGTCTCCTAGTTGCAAATTTTCATTTTTTGAAGGTTGATAGGTGGTAAATAGATTAGATTAAGGTATTTTGTGTTTATTTATGCTAAATAAGGTCAATCAAGACCATTTAAGGTGTATTAGGATGAGTTTTTGAGTTTCGGTGGTCAAATGTGCAAAAAATGCATTCTTGCTACAAAATTATCAATATTTAAATTTGTAGCCATTTGAAGTCAAATTTGAATTTGTTTGTAAATTTGAAAGAGGTATAAGAGGTTGTAATAGGCCTAATTAAAGGTTTTTGAGTGATTTAGGAGTCCTTAGAGGTCAAAATTAAAATTTTTTACAAAATTCATGTAATGTTGTCATGTGTAAAAGGTCCAAAATGCAGCTTAATGAAGATTAGAAGGTCTTAATGATTAAAAATTAGTTATGGGAATTGGAGGGAGTTGAAATGAAATAAAAACATGTATAATAACCTTTAGTTCCTTGAAGGAGAGGTTGTTGGTTGATTTGTAACCCATTTTTTTTAATCAAGAAAAACATTATTTTCCAAAAATCTACTGGTTTTTCTCACTTTACTTGTTGCTGTATAGTCTGTATGGATTCTAAGATGATCTAAAACCTATTGGATGTTGTATATTGATGAATTATCTTTCATTTTCACCTATTTATAGGTTCTAACTCTTTGTATAGTGAAATTTATCTTGTTTTTACTACTACTACCTACTTTCATAGTGTTCTTGGATTGAAGGGTTTCATGATGTAATTCAACCCATTCCACTTTTTGTGCCTATTGTAACTTGTGGAATGGGTCCTATAACTTTTAAAATACATGCCTAACCTATTTATAATGTTGTGGAGTCAAGGTTGGGTGCTTGGGATGATGTTCTAGGGCTGTAGCAGGGTATTTTCATGATGAAAATGAGGGTTTCAAGTGGTGTTTTGACAAAATGTGTGGACTGTCCATGTAATGTATTATTCACCATGTGCAGGGTCTGGTAAGTGTGTTTGGTGCTTTTTTTGGGTCTAGAAGGTCCGAGAGATAGGAGTTTCATTAAAACCCCAAGTATTTTTCTTGAAATTGAGGGTTTGGTGTATTAGGGGTCTAGAGGTCTTTGACCTGGAAACAAATCATGGAATTAGAGGTTTTGACACATAATATACTACTGTTTGAGGATTTTGAGTGAAGATATAGTGTTTAAAAGGTCCTCTCTTTGTAAATAGGGCTAATTTAGTAGACTTTGTGCAAGGTGGTCTATTGGATCTTAATGATGGTACAAAGAAACATGGTATGATCTCTTGGGAATTTTTCTTAGGGCCTATGTTAAAGCTTGATTGATGTTTGGTTGGCCATTGGATGGCCTTCTCTAAAAGATAAGCCTATTTGATGATATTTGGAAACTATAAGCCTATTATTGTTAGTTGATTCAATTTGGGTGATTGTGATTTCAAGGTTGGTGTCTTGTTGAGGTCTAATTAGTTGATGTTGAAAAGAGTTCCTCCACCTTGAATTGCATCAACAAGCCCTCTAACATAACAAACCCCAAAACCCTCTTCTTTCACAAGTTAGGCAAGGGTTTATTGAAAACCCATAATCGAAACCTTCCCACAACCAACCAAAGCCTAAAATACCTTCAAAAAGGTTGGAACAAGCTTAAAAGTTTAAGAGATATCACTACCCCAAAAGATTTCTTCAAACCCTAGTAGTAAACCACCATTTTCCACTAAAAAATGCACCATTTGAGATTTAGGGAATCACCTAAAGACCCTCTATTCGCCTCCCTTGCGTACAAAATTTTCACACATGTTATATAACCATAACTAAGCCTTTCCATCGAGTTATAGAAGCATAAAGTGGGAAAAAGACTTAATATGACATTTTAATGCACTCAAAACCCTTAAAACAAGTTATACAAATTGAACCTCAGTAATTAGCTTCTAAAATGCAAAAAATCACTTGAAATATAACCAAACAAAAACTAAAATGGAGTTAAGTCTATTGCCCACTGAATTCCATTGAAAGGAGAGCACAATCACCCTATACGGAACCGTACAATTCAAGGAAACATCAGATCCTAAAGTGCGAAAGGGTAGCAATCTTTGATGGGGTATTACTTAGATACCATGGCATTTATGAAATCTCCATCTAAACCTATGGGATCACGTTGGGGCCCTTTACAATAACCTCTCTCGGTTTTTGTTATCTCGAAGTGGTTTTCCTGTTGTGTCTAGTTTTCAGTTGATGGAAAAAGTGTCAAATGCAAGTAGTGGAAAGTTGCAACGTGGTGCAACTTTTATTCTGCAACTCGTGTGACCAAATGAACTGTTCCAACATGTCTGAATATGTATGTTTATGCTAAGCATGGTCATCTTTCACACCCAAACACGCGGAGTAGCTTCGAGCTATGTTCAACCGGATTGATCCCTTAAGGGTCCAATTGCAAAATGGTTGCAAACCTTAGTATGTTGTTACTCGGATACCATGATACTTAGAAACTTCTCATCTAATCCTATAGGATTTCATTGGGCCCTTCTACAGTAACCTCTCTCAATTTTTGTTATCTCAAAGTGGTTTTCCCATGGTGTCTAGTTTTCAGTTGATGGAAAAAGTGTCAAATGCAAGTAGTGGAAAGTTGTAAAGCGGTGCAACTTTTGTTTTGCAACTCGTGTGACCAAATGAACTGTTCCAACACATTTGAATAGGTATTTTTTCACTAGGAATGGTCCTCTTTCACACCCAAACATGCAGAATCGCTCCAAGCTACGTTCAACTGAGTCGATCCCTTAAGGGTCGAAAGTGAAAAATGGTTGCAAACTTCAGCATATTGTTACTTGGATACCATGATGCTTAGAAGCTTCTCATCTAATCCTATGAGATCATGTTTCTCCCCTCTACAATAACCTCTCTCAATTTTTGTTATCTTGGAGTGGTTTTCCCATGGTTTCTAATTTTCAGTTGATGGAAAAAGTGTAAAATGCAAGCAGTGGAAAGTTGCAAAGTAGTACAACTTTCATTTTGCAAATCGTGTGACCAAAAAAAATGTTCCAACATGTCTGAATATGTATGTTTACACTAGGAACGGTCCTCTTTCCCACTCAAACACATGGAATCGCTTCGAGCTACGTTCAACCGGATCAATCCCTTAAGGGTCCAAAGTGCAAAATGGCTGCAAAATTCAACATGTTGTTACTCAGATACCGTGATTCTTAGAAACTTCTCATCTAATCCTATGGGATTGAGTTGGGCCCCTCTAGAATAACCTCTCTCAGTTTTTGTTATCTCAGAGTGTTTTCCTGTGTTGTCCAGTTTTTAGTTGATGGAAAAAGTGTCAAATGCAAGCAGTGGAAAGTTGCAAAGTGGTGCAACTTTCGTTTTGCAACTTGGGTGACCAAACGAACTATTCCAATGCATCCGAATAGGTATGTTTATGATAGGCATGATCTTTTTTTGCACCCAAACACGTAGAATCGCTCTAAGCTACGTTCAGCCGGATCAATCCCTCAAGGGTCCAAAGTGAAAAATTGCTACAAACTTCAATATGATATTACTCAAATACCGTGGTGCTTAAAAACTTCTCATCTAATCTTATGGGATTGCATTGGGCCCCTCTACAATAACATCTATTGGTTTTTATTATTTTGGAATGGTTTTCCTATGGTGTCTAGTTTTCAGTTGATGGAAAAACTGTCAAATGCAAGTAGTGGAAAGTTACAAAGTAGTACAAATTTTGTTTTGCAAATTGTGTGACCAAAAAAATTGTTCCAACACGTTTGAATAGGTATGTTTATGCTAGGAATGGTACTCTTTCTCACCTAAGCATGCGAAATCGCTCCAAGTTATGTTCAATCAGATTGATCCCTTAAGGGTCCAAAGTGCAAAATGGCTGCAAACTTTAGCATGCTGGTACTTGGATACCATGATGCTTAGAAACTTCTTGTCTGATCCTATGGGATTGGGTTCAACTCCTCTAGAATAAAATATCTTGGTTTTTGTTATCTCAGAGTGGTTTTCCCATGGTTTCTAGTTTTCGCTTGATGGAAAAAGTGTCAAATGAAAGCAGTGGAAAGTTACAAAGTGGTGCAACTTTTGTTCTGCAACTCATGTGACCAAAAAAATTGTTCCAACCTATCTGAATAAGTATGTTTATGCTAGGCATGGTCCTCTTTCACACCTAAACACACATAATCTCTTTGAGCTACATTCAACCAGATCGATTCCTTAAAGGTCTAAAGTGCAAAATGGTTGCAAACTTCAATATGTTGTTACTCGAATACCGTGATGATTAGAAACTTCTCATCTAATCCTATGGGATTGTGTTGGGCCCCTATACAATAACCTCTCTCAAATTTTGTTATCTAAAAGTTGTTTTCCTGTGGTGTCTAGTTTTCAGTTGATGGAAAAAGTGTCAAATGGAAGCAGTGGAAAATTGCAAAGTGGTGCAACTTTCATTCTGCAACTCGTGTGACCAAATGGACTGTTCCAATCCATCTGAATAGGTATGTTTCCACTAGGCATGGTCCTCTCTCACACCCAAACACATGAAATTGCTCTAAGCTATGTTCAACCAGATCGATCCCTTAAGGGTCCAAAGTGCAAAATGACTACAAACTTCAACATGTTGTTACTCAGATACTGTGACTTATAAAATTCTCGTTTAATCCTGTGGGATTGCATTGGGATCCTTTACAATAACCTCTCTCATTTTTTGTTATCTCAAAGTGGTTTTCCCGTGGTGTCTAGTTTTTAGTTGATTGAAAAAGTGTCAAATGCAAGCAATGGAAAGTTGCAAAGTGGTGCTGACCAAACAAACTTTTCCAACATGTTTGAATAGGTATGTTTACACTAGGCATAGTCCTCTTTCACACCCAAACACATAGAATTTCTCTAAGCTACATTCAACTAGATCAATCTCTCAAGGGTTTGAGTGTAGTATGTTGAAATAGGCCATTCCACCTATTGTTCAGGCTGTGTCTTAGTGATATGGGTCTGATGTAAGTAGGAAAGGGAGTAGGAATAAGAAAATAACATTGGTAAAGGCATTGGAAGATATTACTAACACTGCCCCTATTGAAAATTCAAAATTTAGGCCCCTTAAAAGCAAGGATAGAAGAGGTCAAAAGTATGTTATGGCATGACATGCCCTAGTTGGGAAAACAGGGGTTTTGAATGAAAAAGAGAGGTTTGAGGGAGTAAAAGTGGGTAAAGTCAAGGGGCAGCCTAATTTGGTGGTCAATTAAGTTTTTGCAGGCAAAATGAAGAGTGTTGGAATAGGTTTTGAGGTTCCGGTTTCGGTTCGGGGGTTCAGTTCCCTAGTTTGGACAAATTTTTTTGGAGGGGGATTCAGTTTGTTTTGGGTTCATTGGTACAGAAAAATGTAAAAACAAAATATGTATATGCAGCCTAGAGGCATGAATGAGGATTAGAATATCACATAACATCATATAAACAACAAAACCACCATAAACTTGAATGCCATTTAAAACATGCATGATAAATATTCATCGTTGAAACTTGAATTGTGGTAGCTTGATATACAAAGTCTATTGATGCTTGGGTTCAATTTGTATGATTTTGAAAAAAAAAGCCTGTTAGCTCTCAAAAATGCAGGTTTGAACCATGAAAGGTTGCCAAGCTTTCACAACGTTTCAGGGTAACAGACAAGGCCAAATGAATTGAACCTTCTACTCTTTAGGTGCTACCAGACCTAGGCGGGTGTACCTATATGAGTGAGGTAGACTTGACTTGTGTTTATCTCTCTTGAATTTTTTTTCCCACCATAGCAAATGGGAGTGGACAAATAAAATTGGAATTTGGTATAAATTGTATACAATATTAAAACTGAAACCTAATATGTTCAGTTAATAGATGTAAATAATGAATGAAACTAAAAGATAAAAAAGTGCAGAGACTAGTGCCTATTGGGTATGTGGAGTCAAATGAAATCTAAATGGGTAACTTATTTCTGGAGAACATTCAAATTGTTTGGCATACATTTTAGTTTATAACTTGTATAAACATGCAAGACTATGATTACCAAGTTCTTCTTAATGATCCAAATGAACTCTCTTGATTACTATGATCAATTAAAAGGATTTAATCTCTCCTTGAAAGAACCAATTAATTAACCACATAGATACAACAAATGTGCACTGATAAACTAAATATAAACTTGTTATATCAGTTTAAATAACCAAAAAATTCCAACCTTGGAGACAACTTTAGTAATAATTTCAATAAGCACAACAGACAATTGACACCAGAAATATGCTACCACATCAAATGATTTTCATTAATATCTCCATTTTGAAATCATACATCATAGTCTCTGTTTTGTGAAAATTCTTTTCCTATCCTATCTACCTATTCTATCTACTGTTCTACCCCCTTCTCTTCATAATTGAAGATGAATATTTATACATCAGTATTTGAAAATACACGTCATTTCACATTCAAATGTCAGCGATCAGTTGTATTAAGGTTTTTGTTAACATTCATTGAACACTCGCCGAGACATCCTGTAGTCATACCGACCCTCAATATCTTCATTGACAGTCATCTTATCAATCACTATAATGTCCTACCATCACATCAACATTTTGAGTCTCACCGATAGTCATCCTTTCATCTTGTGTGTCGCTGTGAAAATTCAGAGTCGGGGAGACGTTTCATAGATTACTTAGTGTCTCACTGAGATATGTTCTTTAGTTTCATGTGCTTTGTCGTGACCTTTGGAGTCGAGGTGATGTCTCATAGGTTACTTTGTGTCTCACCGAGATATGCCCATGGGTATGTTCTCTGGTCGTTGAGACATATTTGCTTTCTCACTGATGAAAAAACATTCGGCATGACATATGAGTCGGTAGGACTATATAACTTTACCCCGATAGTCATTTGATTGAATCCTTTTATGCTTTGTTGGCGAGACCGGGTGCATTCGCTGAGACTTCATTCTAATAGCCTTTAGTCTAGCTGAAATGTTTACTCGGGCACCGATTGGTATGACAATATGATTTTGCTACGACTCCTCCCGATGAAATTTTTCTCGCTGATATGTTCCTTCTATCACTAGTCGGTAAGACAATGCAATCGGTAAGACCTCATCCCGACAATAGCCATCTTGCCGATGCGATTCTTCTGTCTCCGAAACAATGAGTTGTGTCCTGCCAATAGGTGCTTGTAGATGAATTCCAATCGATGTGATATTCCATAAGTCTTTCCAATAGACAACAAAAAATATATATCAATAGAAGAATGCATTATGGGTCGGGGAGACCTTGACCATCTCTTGCCGATTTGGAAAATTCAGTGAGATATTCAAGACTAGATGGAATTTTTGGAACCACATGGAAAAATATGAGAAAAATGTTGTGAAGAAAGGCCTTTGTGCTTATGATGAGGACTCGTTTGGAAACTCAGGGGTATGAAACAACTTGTAAATTTTTTAGAATTTTATAGTTCTAACAAAGCCAACTGAGTAGAGTTATCAAAATTCTTCATAAATCATAAGAATTTGTTTAGTACACTAGCCATTTTAATTTCTTCTTGTAGTCTCAACCATTATTTTGTATCCTTGTTACATTGGTCTTGAGAGTGGTAGCTTAATATAGCTCCACAATACAAAATTTGGTTTACCTGTGCAGTGTAACAATGGCATAGGCAGATTTTTCTTTCAAACAACTAAAGGGTGATTGCACAATTGAAGTATATAAACACATATCTTTTTGTAATATCAAGGACACTCTTTGAAACTTCCATGCATTGCTAATCTAAAAGGAAAAGTATTTTTCCTAATCTGTATGCAACCATGCTTTTGACATTTTCAAAAAGAGCAAAACTCCCTAAATGATGCAAAGGCATGGCCAAGAAATTTGAACTCTTCACATGAGAGAAGAGAGATGTTGGAGAGTACATCAAGTCAGTGAGAAAAAAAGTGTAATGTGTTTTAGTTTGTAGTATTCCTCTGTTTCTCTATAGATGTGTGATAAATTCTCAGTTCAATGATGTAGAACAATTTTTGAAAAAAGAAAGTTGTGTCACAAACTGCTTTCAATAGAAGCAAGCAAAAATGAAAGCTCAACCTCTTGGAATGAAAATGCTTGTTTTCAAAGAAAATGAATAAGAATGAGGTAGTTAAGGTGTTTGAAGTGATTTAGAGGTCACTTTTAGGGTTCCCTTGGGTGTGAGTTAAAGTCAAATTCCATAAAACATTAAAAAAATGTTCAAAAAAACACTTTTTTGGATGCCTAAGCATGCAGGTTCTATCTTGGTTTTCCTGGGTTCTATTTCGGTTCTACTCGGGTTCTCTTGGGTTAGACCCAAAAATGAAGAACCCTAGTCAAACCCACAGGCGAACCGAACCAGGACCCAAACCACCTGAGTGAACAAGGACCAAAACTGGGGCTAAAATAGAAGAACCCAATAACATAGATAATGTGTCAAGAAGTTGACTACTTCATCTACTCTGAATATTATGTATCCTTTGCTTAATTGAGTTGTTCTAATCAAAGGATTAAATATAATGGAATATTTTTATCAATCATTTCATGGAATACAAATTGAAAAAGTATTTTTTTCTTTTAGATAAAGTTGTTTACCATCAAACAATTAATTTATTCAAGACAAACTATGAAGGACAACAATCATCAATGCTAGGGCTAACCAATTAATAAGTGTACACATGAATAAGTCAAGCGTGTACATGTGAATAAGGGAAGCACAAGTAGTCACAAACACGTAAGCCTTGAAGTATACACACAAATACATAGTATACACAACTTAATACAAAGTATATGCACAAATACAAGGTATACACATGAAAATGAATTTAAGTCACAAAGTATACATTGGAACACACGTATGTCACAAAGTATACATGTAATTTGTAAAGTATACACTTGAATACACATAACTCATATCTATTGAACCATGAATTTATAATGCAAATATGGACACCATCGACAAAAATGATTTGTATTAACCAAATAGCCATGTGCACATACATCTTGATATATGTCGATATAAGTATAAAATATAGGTACAAAATAGCCATATATGCTTACGAGAATGCCATATAGGCATACAATGTCAAATATATCCAATACAAAATATGTACAAAACTTCCACGTAGGCATACAACAAATGGCTCTAGAATCAAAATTCATTTCTCTCCATGCTATGGAAATAAATTCTTTCCCTTTATTTGTCAATATGATGGCAATAAGTCTATCACTCATTTTCATTGTGCTTGAGGAGTGCTCTTGCTGCTCCTCCTACTGTTAAGTTCTCGGTGAAGTTTTAACTGTTACAATAAGAAGTAAAGACATTAATATATAGAAATTACATTATAAAAAATGATATATTTTTAAAAATAATCACTTACGACCATCTCACAATCACTCTCCACAAGGGAAGTATTCGTACGCCAATGCTGAGATGTGCTCAAGCCCTATATAAACCATCTAAATAGAAATTAAACTACAAATCAATAATGGTTTGATTTTTCACTAGAACTAACATCTATAACAACGAATGTAAATTGAAATTTTGTAATTTTCCTCTTACCTCCCCTGTCAGAGCCATCGAGGATTGTATAGCGGATGAAACACCGATATCCATTTCCCTTGTAACATTTGGAGGTGTTTCCGCCTCCAACATCTAAAAATAAAACAACAAATTATTCAATCACAAAAAAGTTACAATAGGGATCCACGTCATGACTTATAATGTATGAGATCTAATGAAAAAAAAATTGAGTACTTAAATTAAACTATATATTTTCAATTATCATGCTTACTATTTTCCCTATCCATATCTTGTTTGAAAGGACATGTTTTTAGGCTTTTACCCATAGCAGCAAGCCAATGAACTGTTTGATTAAATGCTTTCATAGACATGTATGATAATTGTGGTGGCATAGAGAAGGCAATGAACTGTTTGAAAAAATGCCTCAAAAGAAATGGGGTCTCATGGTGATGGAATTCCATCACCATAAGACCGCATTTCTTTTAGGAATTTTTTCAAAAAATTCATTGCCTTCTCAATGGTATTATTGTTTACTATTATGCTTTGATAGATATTTTTCCAAGCATCCATAGTTTGTTAGAAAGCACCTATTTTAGGATTTTAGCCATAGCAGCAAGGAAGTGAGTAGTTTGATAACATGCTTTGGTGCACATGTATGAAAAATGTGGTATCATAGAAAAGGTGGTGAGAATTTTGAAGAAATGCCGCAAAGAAATGTAGTCTCATGGTGATGGAATGGAATTCCATCATCATGAGACCGCATTTCTTTGAGGCATTTTTTCAAACTAATAAGTTTTGGCTTATCTATGCTATTGCTTACTATTATGGTTTCATAGATTTTTTCCAAGCATCCATAGTTTGTCATGCAGGTGCACCATTGCAAGCACATGCCTCCATGTGAAGTAATTGCATCAAGTTGCTTATGTTGACTTTCTAAAGAACTATATTGTAGTTGAAATTTTGTCATCTATCAACATCTAGTTATTAGTTATGGAATGTGAAGTAATGCTTTGAGTTTAAATGATGTGCAATGCAACGTAACCAATGATATGAATATAAACTACACAAATCTATTAAGTACAATTCATTAGTTAAAATATTTATTCTATTACCTGCATGCAGGTTTGAGTAAATCCACTAGCACTAGGAGGTGTTCCCTCGAAACCTCCAATATTACCCTATTCAACATCCAAAATAACATATTAAAATACCATTCATAAAATAATGCTATTAACATGTAATAAATTTATAATTGTTTACTAGTTGTACATACCCCACCAATAGGTGTATTGCAGAAAAAAGTAGGCGGAGGGACGATGTACCCAGTCTCAACACTGTGACCTTACAATTTTATTAAAATCATAAAACTAAATTAGTTAATATTGCATTTCGAAATCAAAATTTAATAAATTAAATTCAATGAACATGCTAACTTTTACCTGAGTATCAATGTCATACACATCATGCAAAATGTCAGCCACTCTCCATCTCCCTGGCTACATACAAATCTTATGTAGCAGCATACAGATCCTACGTAGCAGCCTCCTGAGTGTCGGTGGGGTCATGTGAACAAGTCGCCCCACAAGATTGACACACATGGGTTCGAAGGCCACCACTCGAAGACTCCCTTGGATGGTGTTGTAGAATAGGGCTAGTATGATGGATGACACTTTGGGTCAAAATGTTGATCACTTGCAATGTCTCTACATCAACACTCTCTTTCACAACGACAAGCATAACAACGTGCTCATGGGGCGGCCTAGCGAGAGCTCGTCTCCCTTGCCGCGTAGGATCCAACTGTGCACCAGGCCTATCCTGAGCCGACCCCCCACCTCTCCCCTAGAAGTCCCTCATATCAAAATAATTTGGGATTTTGTTCAATATGAACTCACTGTATAGTTTCCTAAGAAAATACTGGGGCACTTCACAACTGTTGCATGGTCGATCATCAAAGACCATGTACCACTTATCATAAAAATGGTTCCTAATATCTTGGTGGTGGCACCAATGAATAAGAAACCTCTTCGCATTGAGGCTAATATTTTGATTTGTGCGTGGGTTAGTAAATAATGAGCACAAATCACCTTTTGCAATTTTTAAATCCTTTACTTGTTTATATGATAATTTATCCACATAAAATGCCCTAGCCGCCTGCCTCCTATCTTGCCATCCAATTATTTATTTAATAATTGAATCTACATTTTTTAACATATCTTTCAATGAATTTGTTAGGGTCATTCTTTTAGTGGTTGAACCATTTGGATCACTCAACCTACTAATAAAATCCTTAATTTATTTTTTGTTGTTCTCAATTTCACTCATCAAATTTTGTTGAGTGATTGGTGGAGAAGGTTGTTGTTGAGGTTGATTTTCTTGTTGAGGATTTTGTTCTTGAGGGTTTGGTTGCTCTTCTTGTTGAGGATTTTGAGGGTTTGCAAAATTATTTGCATCTCCTACAAATTTTAAAAAATATATATCAAATATAACTTAAAACTAACAAATCAACCTAAAACAAAGAAATTCAAAACAAACAACAAACAATACTTACCTCTCCCACCTCTTCATCGTCGTGGCACCATCCTTGCAAAAAAATCAATCGTTGCTGAATATTTTTGCACAATACCTCCTCCTATAACGCGAGGATGAAAGATGGGGGTTTTGCCGTGGGAGAACAAAACAACAGTCGAAATGAAAATGAAATGATTTCACCTTTTTTTTTGCTTTTAACATGAAATAACACGAGTGCGTTATAACGCACTCACATTATGGGTTTTCAAACTTTTTTTAGAAAGTGGCCACAAAATTGCAACCCAACTTCATGCACCCGCTCGATAAACAAAAAAGTTATCATTAGAGTATATGTTTTCTTAGTTCAAAATCAAGCTTTCCATTGAATAACTTCTAACTTATTCATTAAGATCAATGCATACCCAATAAACCATATCAATTTGAACACAAATGTTATATTTCAATGTTCTATAATGTATATTATGCATGCTTTATCCATGTTATTTATTGAATATTTAAAATTTCCCTATATTTTTATAGAGCTGTCGACTGTCGTCCCTAAATTTGGCCTCAAAATTTGGAAAATTGGGGACTGGTCCTACCGTCCCCTGTTCTCCCCATCCTAGAAACTTGGGGTAACATATCCCTAAAGGGTTTTTCCCCACGTATATCCGGTGTTTGTGTTAATTGTTTATTTTTTGTTATGAATGTGTTGCTGGAGATTATGTAATTGTTTGATCAAGTTTAATTTGTTTTTCATAATCTCTTCTCAAGATTGGCATAGGAAATTGTTTCTGCTACTTTAATTTCCTTACAATAACATCTTATATTTTGTAACCTCTAATATTTTATATTACTTTTAATATACAAGATAGACTCTAATAAGATGATTATGTTCACATGATAAATCCTGCATGGAAGGGATATTCTTGGAATCCACTATATCTAAGATAATACACTCACCAAATCCTACAGAGAGAAGGAATATTCTTGTAATATTTCTAATTCATCATTAACAAAAATCCTTATATGGTTTACAAAATAGGGAACTAGTAGTTTTAGGCATAACTTAATTTAAGGAGAGCATGTTAGTTTTATGAGAACTAACATGAGCTAAGCGAATTTTTTATCTTCCACCTACTTCTACTGGGAGAAATTCAGTAGTTCATGCGACAATTGTGAAAGTCAGCAACAACTTTCAATTTAGTTGAAAATATCAATATGAAATTCAGCGCAACGTAAGCCAGACCAAGGAACTCTCGAAAGAGGATTGACAAGTTGTGAATGCTACAACCAACATAAAATTGCATAATTTGAATATTATATAATTTTACTAGGGCCATATTTAAGTGAGAAGTAGGTTTAAAGAAGTCCGGGGATGTAGATTATTCTATAAAAAAATTAGGGAAGAAGTGTTAGAAGAGAAAGTAGATTTCCAAAACAATGCATTTTCAACTGGTGGTTGTCAATCCTTATCATTGGAGAAATTACTTTGAACATCTAAGGTTGCACAAGGTTGCGACAATTTTTTTGAAAACAAACAGTCACTGGTCAAACATGCAGATCAACGAAAATCTCTGACATAGGCTAATTTGGATAGATTGTGAACCAACCCACTCACCACTCTAATCTTTTGCTTGTTTTTCACTGCATGAGCAATTGCCTTTATAAACTCGGATTCTTATTTTGGCCATGCAACATTTTCTACCTCACAAGTTCCTTGGTCATCCCAAACACCCATAAAATTGAATATCTTGCATTCATGGCTTAAATTGCTTTCTATTGATGGAGGAAGCACACAAGTCTCATGGTCATCCCAAATATCTAGAGGATTAAATACGTGGAATCCATGGTTTATTTTGAATTCTATTGATGGAGGCAGCATACAGGCTAATCGCAAACCCAAGGTAAAATCAAAGAGGAGCACAATTACAATGAGGGAGGAAGCCATCATAACATATGAATACAAGCACAAAAATTTTGTTGATGGGGAATCTATATAGGAAAACTTTATTCTGCTGGGGAATCTATGTAGGAAAAGTTTCAAATTGGTCCGAAATCTATATAATGAATATGATTGAAAACATATGTATAAAATCCATTTCTTATACACAACCTTTAAATATCTCGTTTCTCATCACATTGTCGTTGTTGTTTCCGGTAACATACTAACAAACACACTAAAATTATAAAATGTAATGTTGAAATCAACAATAATTCGTACCTTTCTATCTTAGGGGGAATGATGCAAAGAAGCCTAGTTACTGACTTCAGTTTCTCATCTGCAGGACTTTCATCACATGCTTCTTCCTTCGACTGTTGGGAAATGAGGTGTCTCAACTTTGCTACATATTTCCCATAATAGTTATTTTCATTTAATATTTTCCTATAGCGGTTACATATTGTTGGTGCTTTGAAAATTGGTTTATTAGGTGTCATAAGATGCCCACATAGTTGTATATTATGAAAGGCCTGTTTTTAGGCATATTATGACAAAATTTATGACATTTGTAAGGGTCAAAAATGGGGGTTTTCATTTTGGACGTGAGAGCTTATTTTAGATTGGAATCTTGCTAGAGAAGCCAAGCACATGGTTTTGTAAACCACTGGTGGTTTCTTGCATTTGCTTGAGGTCTATAGATTGAAGGCTTGAAGAGTAGTTTTACACATTGAGTTTGCAAGTATTGTTATACTGTTGGAATGCTACCTGAATTCTTCTAGAGTTCTTAACTGGTGATACTCCTATAAAAGACTTGCTCTGCAAGTGTATGTAATATTGTTGTTGGATTTGAAATACATTGAACAGGCTTTGGAGTGGGGTTTTTCTCCCAAAAGGGTTTTCCCCACGTATATGGTGTTTTGTGTTTCATTGTTTATTTCATGCTTTGAATGTGCTAACTTTCTATAACTGCTTGATCAAGTTTTTAAATTTTGCATAATCTCTTCTCAAGATTGGCGTAGGAAATTGTTTCTGCTACTCTAATTTTCTTACAAGTGGTATCAAAGCCTGATCACCTTTGGTTTTAGTTGTGGGTTGTTGGGTTTTTTTGAGCTAATCAAGGTTTGAGTGGGAGCTTGTGCAGAGGATACCTTTTTTGTGATCTTGTTGCATATATCTTTTTTGAATGGCGAGCAAATTTGGGAGGATTGAGGTAGAGAAGTTTTCTGGCACAAATTTTTAAATGTGGAAGTTGAAGATGGAAGATCTGTTGATTGATCAGGATCTATGGGATGCAGTGGATGAAAATGTCCAAAGGCCTACGGATTCAGCTTTGGCTGCAAAATATGATGTAATGGATAAAAAAGCTAAAGGTCTCATTAGACTATGTCTTGTAGATTCAATCCTAATAAATGTCCATGAAGAATCCACTTCGAAGGCTCTTTGGAAGAAGTTGGGTGAGATATACCAAGCTAAATCTCTAGTAAATAATATTTTCTTGAGGAAGAAGTTGTATTCCTTAAGAATGGAAGAAGGTGGACGAATTTCTGAGCATCTGGAAACATTCAATATGCTAGTGACTCAGTTGACCTCTGTTGGGGTTAAGATGGATGAAGAAGAAAGGTGCCAAACTTTGTTGTGTTCGCCGCCAGAATCGTGGGACAGCCTAGTCATGGCCATTGGGAGCACATCTGTCATATTGAAGATGGAGGATGTTGTTGGTTCTCTACTTTCTGAAGAGATGAGAAAGAAGGTCTCATTGAATGCCAAAGAGGCTTTAAGTGTTTGAGGAAGACAAAAAGAACGAGGAAAAGATGAGAAGCAAGGTGGCCGTTTGAAGTCCAAAAATAAGGGGAGATCAAAATCTCCTAGTAAGTCCAAGGCGATATGCTGGAACTGTGGCAAACCTGGACACTTTCGTAAAGACTATAAAGAAGAGAAGAAAAAGAAGAAGAAGAAGAAGCAAGATTCTGATTCTAGGTCTAAAAGGGAAGATGGAGATGCCTTTATTGTAGCCTTGGCCACTCGTGCAGGTGATAATGTATGGTTGATAGACTCAGGTGCATCTTTCCACATGACTCCTAACAGAAGCTGGTTTAGTAAGTATGAAAACTATGATGGTGTTAAGGTGTATTTGGGTGATGATTTTTTCCTTGATATTGTTGGTCATGGTAGTATTCATGTGAAATTTTCTGATGGTAGAGTTAGACGATTTGATGGTGTCTTGCATATCCCGGGACTAGCAAGAAATTTATTATAAATTAGTAAGCTAATAGATGTAGGTGTGAAAATGCCGAGAGGTGCTATGGTTATAGTGAGAGGAAGTAGATTGGGTACATTGTACAAGTTTGATGCATGCACAATTGAATGCAATAACACTTCTGATAAGATTGAGCCAAAAACTACTTTGCTAAAAAAAGAGATGGTTTCCTCTTCTGCGGATGGTCATGGATTTTGGGTACCCAAGGGTGCTCTGTCTACCAAATCAAAGTTTCCTACAGAGAAGACCATGTTATGGCATGAAAGGCTTGGCCACATTGGAGAGAAGGGTTTAAAAGCCTTGAAAAATAAGAACCTCATTGAGGGGTTGAATGATTGCAATCTAGAGTTTGATTTCTATGAACATGGTATTTATGGTAAACAAAACCACATTTAGTTTTACTTGTCATCTCAAAAGCCTTCATGTATCTTGGATCTTATTCACTCTGATGTATTTGGTCCTGTTGATGTTCCTTCTATTGGTAAATTGGTTTATTATGTTACTTTTATTGATGATTTCAGTAGGAGAACATGGGTATATTTTCTAAAGAGGAAATCTAAAGTTTTCTATTGTTTTAAGGAGTTCAAGGCTATGGTAGAAACTCAGTCTTGAAAGAAAATTAAATGTTTGAGGACTGACAATGGTGGCGAGTATTGTTATGCAGAATTTGATAGATTTTTTAAAGATTGAGGGATTAAAAGATAAAAGACAACTCCATATTATCCGCAACAAAATGGAGTTGCAGAAAGAATGAACAAAACATTGATGGATAAGGCTAGGAGCATGTTGAGTGGAGCTGATCTAGAACAAAAGTTTTGGGTTGAAGTTGTTGCCACTACTTTTTATCTGATAAATAGATCTCCTACATCAACGCTTGTTGATAAAACACCAATGGAGGCATAGTCGGGGAAAAATTCTTCACTTAGACATCTGAGAGTTTTTAGTTGTGAGGCATATGCATATGTGCCTAAGGAGAAGAGAAAAAAATTGGATTCTAAGGCTGTCAAATGTATCTTCATCGGCTACAACTATGGTGTGAAAGGATACAAGCTTTGGGACCCTGTTGCACAAAAGGTAATTTATTCCAAAAGTGTTATTTTTAGAAAAATTAATTCTTCTCCTTTTACTTTTCAGCCAAAAGAGAATAAAGAAATTAAATAAAAAAAGGATGTGGTTCAAATTCCTTCTACGCCTGAAGAAGTTGAATTGAAACCCCAAAATAGACAAGAAGTTTGGGAGAGCTTGATAGGCTGTCGTTAGGTTCCATTACTTTAGAATATAGTATTCAATTTGTCAACCTGGTAGTGTTCAAGGAAATCTGAAATAGAAGAGGTCCAAAGAATCTCCCTCAGGTTTCCTAACTTTAAAAGAAAAACTTAAGATTAATTCTAACTTCAAATTGTAAAGTAATCTATTCCTAAGAAAACATAAAATACTCAAACTATAGGCATAAGTATACTAATTTAGAAAGCATAATCACTAAATTAAAAAACATAGAATTAATTAAACTAAGAAGCTAACAAATTATAAGAGCATAAAATCTTGTAGCAATCCATAAAACATTTTCTTAACAGTAAAAATTCTAACAGTGAGTAACAGAAACTACGGAAGTTGAAAAGATATCAAATACTTTAGAGCTAAGATTTCATAACAGTAAATTTAAATGACTCTCTACAGAACAACAACATAATAAAAGAGAACACTTATCTACTCCCGTCGAGTGGCCAACTCATGGGACAACACATTCTTTCTCAACTCACATTCACAGTTATTTCAGGAACACTTCTATCAATCATAGTTATCATCCATAACTCATAACTCAGAATTTCAGATAACAATCTCTTTATTCATAAACCTCGAAAACATTCTAACAGTATAACATTACTTTTCACTATATTTCTCACTTCCAGAGACCGTATCTTTTATAGAGAAAACTACATGCTATATTTCAGATGGTATGGATAACCATTGAAAAATATCTAAACAGATCTACGCATAACTCGTATATCTTTAATCCTATTACATAGCATTTAAGAGGCTTAAGTCGAACCATAAAGTCTTTAATTCAAAGGATAACAGTAATAACAACTTTTAAGAACAACATCTTCGGTCCATCACCCTGAAGTTTCGGAGCATATTTCCAGCATATATCTCGAACTGTTCTGGAGCACGTGCCAGCTGGATGCTTCAATCTGTAACTTTGATTGATCGATTATTATCTACAAAACACTTAAAACAACCCATTATATATGTATTGGAAAATTACTTTAAGAAATCAAAAGAAATAAAGTTTATACAAGTTCTTACTAAAATTAAGCAATTATTTCTCCTAAAATTTAATTAATTGGCAAAGGATAGAAATTTGCATGTATGAACCAGGTCTTTATGGTATTATCATGATGAGGTTATTTTTACCTCATCATTTCCTCCCTGTCCTAGTTCTTGGTAGGTCCTCCTGTCCCCTGATTATACTTCTTCCCTCTACTCCCTTCTTCATATTTTCAATTGATATCATATAAATCTTATACTGTGACATCAAAGTTTATAGGGGAATTGTGGAAACCTTCATGAAAAGCAACTCCCCATTTCCATTAATTAGAAATTTGGTCATCCTGATCTATATTAATATGAAAAGCAGGGGCTGGATACAATAGTAAAGGAGGTATGTACCTCATTCCTATCCATTTTGTTCTGAGATCTCCTAAAATTTTGGCCAAGGCATCTGTCCTTCTGAAGGACCATCTAAGACCAAGAAGAGAGATCACTTACCTTTTCTTTAGATATATAGGAAATGGAGTGCATCTCTCTTCACATGCATGCCAAGCCTTGCCAACCAATTTTTGCCCCTATTCTATGAAATGATTATAACAAACTCGAAGACTGTCATCATACCTTTCCTTCATTTTCTCATCTAGAAAAAGAGCTACAAATATCTTTTTAAAAGCTGGTGGTCTACTATTTGGAGATCTCATTTGAAGTCCTATACTTTTATCTGCTTGAACATATTCTTTATTACATTTTTTCCAATGGATTTGATTCCGCATAGTAGACAATAGAGATATTAATTGTACTTCCCCCATAAAAAGATTAAGAAAGAAATTAGTATGCTTCTCTAACAAAAGATCATGTGTAAAGAATTCATAGAGCATATCTTTCTCTTCAGGCTTTGAGTCTACAAATATTTTAATAAATTCTTTATCATTATGTTCATAAGGCTGATCATTGTAAATTCTAAGCAATTTACATCTAAAACATTGCTCATTCAAAAACATGGAATACAATCTAGATGGCCTTCTACAGGATAAAAGAAATTTAGCTATTTGACATGCACCTTGCTTCCCCATATAAGCTTTATGAAATGCTTCTCTTAATAACACCATTTCCATTTTTAGTCTGTTCTTCTCATCTTGTGCATTTCTTAGGAAATATCACCGTTCCATCCATTTCATTAATAATGGAGGACTATGAATTTGGAACCATTCAGTTACCGTTGGCTCCGTTTGAACTTCTTTGGATTCCATCTTTGGTTTACTTGTGCTTTCCTGCAAGTCCTGCTCTAATTCTACAATCTTACTAAGAGAAGTATTTAATTCTTCTTTCTGTCTTTTCTTTTCCTCTTCAAAGACTGAAAACATGAGCATAAAATTTCCTTTTAAATTATGAATTTCTTTATTTAATCCATCCCTATGTATCCTATTTTCCTTATCACAATTCTGAATTTGTATTTGCGGCTCACTAATAGATGTATCTTTTCCCTACATTTCCAACTTTAAATCCTGAATTTCTTGATTCCTTTCATTTATTACAGTCTTATACACCATTATTTCCTCTTGTTGTAATTCCATCATTTCCTTATTTTCATGCAGCTGATTTCTTAACTCTTCTATCTCTAATATTTTCATGCAGCTAATATTCTATCTCTTGTTGTAATTCAATTTTTCCAATTCCATGTTAATATTTTATGTTTCAACAATTTCAACTGCTTTATTAATAACTGGAGACAATTTCCCTAACATACTGTCATCTATTTCCATAGGAAGTGGAGATTGTCCCCTTTCTATTTCCCAATTTTCCTGTTCTACTGCTTCTTCTTTAGATACCAAGTGAAAATGTACTTCTTCAACATATATTTCTTTTTTTGAGGATTGGTGAATTGACTCCTCAGTTTCCAAGTTACTCTTTTGCTTTTTAGCTTTTGACCTATTCTCTTTACTCTGTGTTGGTGTTTCTGCAGATCCAGAGGATAATATTTTACTCCTCCTCAAAGGAGGAGTATCCTGATAATTTAAAATAGTTGGATCATTTAGAAGAATAGTTCTTCTTTTCCTCTTCTTAACAGGGTGAGTATCCACATTTGGACTCATTATCTCTACATCCTCTATCTGAGCCGAAGTTTCAAATTCATCATTTCTAAATTTTGGCACTGCCTCACCAATTATGGTGGGAATTTGGGGTTCAGGAGCCTTAGGGTTTTCGGGGGAAGTTGCTCCGGAAGGTGAAGCAACTTGTTTTGAAGATTCTCCTAATTCTAACTTCCTTCCTGATGTAGGCATATCAAACTTCCCCAAATTTTTTTCCCATTTGCTTTTAGGTTTCTTATGGAAATGATATTTACAAATCAATTGAATTAACCCATGGTGTTTTAATGGCCCTGAACCAGTTTTGTATCTATCTATTAAATAATTAATAGAATCATTCAAAAAATGAGGCAAATTAACCCTTAGAGCAGGGTTCTCCTTCCCATGCCGCAAATGTGTTAACATGCGGAATGTTGGTCCTACCATAGTAGTAATTTCACCTTCACAAGTAAAATATCTAATAATCCATGCAACAACAGTACCCCAGGGTTCTAAGATAGAAGCTCATTGAAACCCCCTATTTTGTCCCCTAGTACTGACAACTATCATGGGTTGAGGATCTCCCTGTCTAATGAATAATTCTGATAATTTTTGATATTGAATTTGTGTGGTTTCAGATATTTTAATACCAGAATCTTCTAACCCTGAAATAGAAGAGATAATTTTTGAACTCACCTTGAAACGCTTCCCATGTAGAATCACTTGACCGTTAGAGTAGTTTTCTGCAAACGCATTCACCAACTTTTCATTATACCCTTCAAATTTCCTTACAAAATCCGACCAGCCCACTTCTTCGAACATCCGAGAGATATTACTTAACCCCAATAGCTTTTCTGCAGAAGTCGGCTCATATTTCTTCTTTGTACCACCCATTTTTTTCCTCTCTTGCTTACCACCCTGCTGAAAAATTCAATAATGCAAAGGACTTGTGCACTGATATTTTTGAAAATATGATAAGATTGTAATCATTTACTCTACTCTTTCTCGGAGCTTGCTGTGTAATAATTTCAATTTTCATGAAGGGCCGCAAAAGAGTGGCGTACTTAACAATTAATCACCAAGTGGCTCAATTTACTAAATTGGGAAAGGAAACTCTTGCCAATAAATCATATTTTATTGGAAAATAACTATTTATTTAAAGCAAAAAATTGTACTTACTCCCATTCCATGATCGCTTGAAGATCTTATATCTCTACCGATTTGACAGGATGATGCAAGGGTATTGACTGAGGTGATGGTATAATTATTATGACAGGAATGGGGAAGCTCATGGATGACGAAGTCATTAATGAAGATAGGCTATTACAACGGCTTTTATTTACAATAGCAAAAGAAGGCTTATGTACCAATGTACAATAATATAAGCATCGAAAAAAATTTGAAATTTTTTCTAGAAAGGAGTTGGCGAAATGAAAAATGAATAAGTTCTGGAGCACGCGTAAACATGCATTCGAACAAAGAAAGTGGTTAAAGTTCTAGAGCACATGTAAGACATGCATTAGGAACTACAAAAATAGATAAGATCCAGAGCATCGCTAAAAGATGCAACCAAAACGGTGATCGAATGAAAGTTCTGGAGCATTGTCGAAAGATGCATCTAGAGTAGCAACAAATGAAAGTTCTGGCGCATCGTCAAAAGATGCAGCTGGAGCAGCAACCAAATGAAAGTTTCAGAGCATCGTCGAAAGATGCAGCCAAAGCAGCAACCAGATGAAAGTTCTGGAGCATTGTCAAAAGATGCAACCGGAGCAGCAACCAAAGAGAAGAGGATAACGAACACCACTTAACTTGAACTTAAGGGGTTACAACATTCCACAAGAACATCCTTCCAACATAGTAGGCTGAAAAGTGGGTTCCAGAGCATCAGGCATCCAGACCGTCAAGTTCTGGAGCACTAGCTAGCGGAATGATCAAGTTCCAGAGCATCTTGGAATGATGCTCTAGAAGTTGTTATTCCTTTGTGAGAGGTCCTAGTCCAAAAATTTATGAAGAATGCTTTGAAAAAAAATTAGGTACACATGTCTTTTTATTACAATTTTTCATCCATTTAAAAAATAAATAAATATTATTTTTATTTTTATTTTTTTCAGATAACATATAAACATTAAATCAAATAGACTCTGCCTTGGAAGAGTCAATACATTGGATTTCTCCTTGCATTTCTACCAGATTTGTAAATTCTTCTTTATTAACTGGTTTGTGATAAATACGTAGGTGATGACTATTAACTAAGAGAGTTCGTGAATCACCATCGATAGGTTTTAACTGAACTGTGCCATTCGAGAAAACCTCAGAAATTTTCTATGGCCCCAGCCAATGAGTTCTGAGTTTTCCTTTATGGTCTTTATATCTTGAATCGAATAGCAGGGTTGAGTCACCATTATGAAATTCTCTTTATTATATTTGTCATGCCAAACTTTCTGTTGATGTTGAACTAATTCTGTTTGATAAACAACATCCAGACGAAGCTCATCCAACTCATTTAACTGTAAGACTCGTTCTATTTGAGCTCGTTTCAAATCTAGACCCAATTCCATAGCTTTTCGTAGGGTCTAAAGTTCAAATTCAATGGGAAGAAGAGGTTTCTTTCCAAAAACAAGCTCATAGGGACTGAATCTAGTTGTAGATTTCCATGTTGTATTATATGCCCAAATGGCTTCAGGCAATTTCCTGGCCCAATCTTTTCTTCCTAAAGAGACAGTTTTTGTCAGTATGTTTTCTAACTCCCTATTAGTCACCCCTACTTGACCATTTGCTTGAGGGTGATAGGGGGATGACTTCTTATGGCTCACTTGAAAATGGTTTGTAAATGCTAGGAGAACTTTGGACATAAATTGGGGTCCTTGATCTGTAACGATAGTTCAAGGGGCTCCAAATCGAAGAAAAATTTTGTTATAGAGAAAATCAGCAACTTGCTCTTCTTTAGCAACTCGTAAGGCTTGAACTTCAGCCCATTTTTTCAGATAATCAATACAAACTAATATATATTCTTTCCCTTGTGAGGAAGGATCTATGGGGCCGATAAAATCTAACTCCCATTTTTCGAATGGTTCCAAAGTTACCTGAGGCTGCAAAGACATTTCTGTCGAAGTAGTTGGTCTTCCTACTCTTTGACATTCATCACAATGACAAACATAATTTTTAACATCTTTATGCATTGAAGGCCAATAATATCCAGTACCTAAAATTTTATGGGAAGTTCTTTTTGCAGAATAATGACCCCCTGAAGGATCATTGTGACAGGCACTCAGGATACTATAAGTTTCATCATCCCTGACACATCTTCTCAAAACCATATCAGGTCCACAACGAAATAAAATCCCATTAATCCATTTAAATGGTGCACACTCTTGAATAAGTTGCTTCCTTTGTTTTAATGTAAGTTCAGGAGGTATTTCAGAAGTAGCTAAATAGTTGGCAATATCAGCAAACCAAGGAACCTTTATAGAGATAGAAAATAATTTTTCATCAGGGAACTCATCTTGTACAGGTGCTCGATCACCCTCTTCTTGTTTGATTCAAGATAAAAAATCTGCCACCTCGTTAAATTTCCCTGGCTTGTCAAGTATTGTCACGTTGAACTCCTGAAGAAGTAGTAACCATCTCATTATTCAACCATTAACTATAGGTTTATTCATTAAATACTTTACAACTGAGTGATCTGTATAAACTGTAACTTTATATCTTGTAATATAATGACGAAAATTTTTAATGGCATGAAACACAACTAAGAATTCTTTTTCTGTTGTTGTGTAATTTCTCTCAACAGATGTTAAGTTTTTACTAATTAAATATATAGCATATTTACCCCCATCCTCATCTTCTTTCCCTAATACTGCACCAATTGCATCATCTGAAGCATCCACATAAATGTGAAAGGGAAGACTCCAATTTGGTCCACGTAGTACAGGAGCAGAGACAAGCTTTTCTTTTATCATTTCAAATGATTTTTGACACTCAGACATCCAATTAAACTCCACATCTTTTTGCAGGAGAGAAAACATAGGGGCCACTATCTTACTAAAGCTTTCTATGAACCTTCAATAATATCCAACATTTCCAAGAAAAATTTGAACATCTATTTGTGTTTGAGGTACAATTAATTGTTGTATGACTTCAATTTTTTTAGGATCAACTTTTATTCCTTCCGAGGAAATGTGATGGCCTAAGACTATTCCTTGTTCCACCATTATTAAAAACTTTTCGTGGCTAAGGGACAGTCGGTTTTCCTCACAAACCTCCAAAACCCTATCCAAGTTTTGAAGAGTTTCATCGTAGGTTGACCCATATACTGTGAAATCTTCCATATAAACCTCTACAGGATCTTTAACAAGTGCTGCAAATATAGCCAAAATGGCCCTCTGAAAAGTAGCTGGAGCATTACAAAGTCCAAAAGGAAGAACTCGATATGCATATGTACCCCAAGGACAAGTAAATGTTGTCTTGTCTTGGTCTTCTGGTGCTACCTGAATTTGATTGTAACCACTAAATCCATCCAAGAAAGAAAAATATTTCCTTCCAGCTAAATTGTCCAAAACCTGGTCAACAAATGGTAAGGGAAAATAATCTCTAAAGGTGGCTTTATTAAGTTCTCTATAATCCACGCAAATTCTCCACTTGCCATTTTTCTTTGGTACTACTACCATAGGTGACACCCACTTACTATCTGAGATAGGATAAATAAATCCTGCACAGAGGAGTTTCTCAATTTCTACTTTAACAAGATCCTTTAATGCAGGGTTGAGTCTCCTCTATGGTTGAAAGACATGTCTTATATTAGGATCAGTATAAATGTGATGAGTACAAACAATCGGGTGAATCCCCCTCATGTCTGTATAGTCCCAAGAAAAAGCTTTAGACCTTTTTTCTAGCACATTAAATAATTTATCCTCTTGTATTTCTGTCAACCAACTATTAATATTCACAGTTTTTCCTAGTAACAACATAATTGTTTTTGTTCCTGGATAGGCCGAAGTGACAGTATGTATTGGTCGTAACAAAGTGTTGAGAGGACAACTATGAGGTATAAGTCAGTAAAATCTTGTAATATCATCAAAGAAATAACTCGTTCTAGGAATCATATCAGCCAAGGGACAAGGCATCCCCATGGTAACATAATTTTGTTCCATCCCACTTATATCAATCGGTTGTCCCAAAATTTTTGGTACATCCTCTATCACTTCTTCACTATAACTTATATCGAAATGTGCTACCTCATTCACTAACTCATCCTCTAAGTCTTCTCCATGTTGTTTAATCACTACCATGGCCAAAGAGGCCAGACTATCTTGCCCACTAAATTCTTTTGGTTCATCAACCCAGACTTTACTATATTCAGTAGGTTTAGCAGGAGGATATAAAAATAAATGTTTACTATCTTTAGGTGTCAATGATTGGATTATTTGAAATTCAACTAGATATTCCCATCCATCAATTTTAACAGGAACATTTTTTATAGCACCTTTTGGAATGGCTATAGGCTGATTTTCCATCTGCAAGACTGTAGTTGTAGGACTTAGATCAGTAAGCCTTAATTTATCCATTACATCCACCGTCACCACATTAATAGCTGCTCCCAAATCCACCAATGCATTAGGTATTGCTACCTCATTAATTGTAATAGTAATCATTGGACTCCCAGGATCATCATATTTTGGAGCAACAGTATTTCCAGACAAAAATTCAGCTAGATAACCATCAATGTGCACAATGTTTATTTTCTTTGGTTTCCTTCTTGGAGTTCTAATACACAGTTGTTTGATCAACTGATTTAACTCAGGAATTTCCTTTATTTCCTACAGCAAAGGAACCTCTATTTGCAATTGTTTAATTTCTTGAATTAATGCAGTTTCAGAAGCTAATCACATTTCGAGAGTAACTTTCAGAATTGTTGTCGTAGGTAGTATAGTATCTTTCTCAAAATTTTGAGAAATAGGTTCGTCCACTACTTCCTCAATAGTGGTCAATTGAAGTGTCCTATCAGAATGTAACTGAATATTTCCATAATGAATTGCATTAAGGCCTGTGACATGATCTTGCTCCATAGTATATACCAGAGTATTCTGTCTACTATTCTTTGGATTGGGAAGTGGTTGCGCCGGAAGTTGAGGTTGATTCACCTGCTCAGTCTGAGGATGATTCTAAGGTGGTGGCAACAAATTTTGTTGTTGATTCCTCCTAGGACTAGTATAAAATTGATTTTGTCCCTGATTCCATTGGGGAGCAATATGTTGTGGGTACCATTGTTGTTGTGACTGGTTTGGCCATTGTTGAGTTCCCCATGATTGAATTGCCCATTTAGGAGATCCCTAATAAGGAGTTCCCCAAGTAGGTTGTGGAGGGTAGGGCTGATTCCAAGATGGAGGCCATTGATTACTAGCTCAGTTATTCTGGGGTCTCCATGCAGGATTGGAATTTTGGCCATAAGAAAAATTACCTCCTTGGTGTTGATTTAGCACATTTATTTCTTCTTCAACCTGAGCAATTTTTTTCTTAGTATTCTTAAGATCAGTAAGAATCTCACATTGATTGGTAGGGTGGATTTGCTCACAGAGTTGAAAAACATTAACCTTGTCTAAAGGGCATTCTCGTAAAAGATGTTTATTTCGACACCTTGGACAATAAATTGACAAAGTCTCAAGGTTACATGTCTTTTCTTGTATACCATCCAATGTAGTATTCAATTGGACCAGTATGTATGTCTTTAGATTTTCTATTTCTTCTCGAAGTTTACCTATCTCGTTATTCCCTTTGAAAAGATTTGTTTTCGAATTCCTCCATGAGTACGTAAAAAATTGTGACAAAAATCACATATGTCTTCAAGGTTTAACTGAGACACATCACCTTTTCCCATTAAATCAAGAATTCTTCTTGCATCATCATTGAGTCCTTTAAGAAATATAGTCTTGAGAATCTCAACAGTAATGGTTGTTACCCCACATCATTTAGATAAGAAAAGAAACCTATCCAAATAGTCTTCTAGACTCTCATCCTCATTCTGCCAAAGTTTAAACAACTCTTCCTTATGATCACTCACCCTACAATAACTCTGATATTTAGTCAAGAAAACAGTCTCCATTTCTTCCCAAGTTGTAATACTTCCAGATGATAGTCCCATAAACCAGCGCATGGTTAAATCCTTCAAAGTAGAAGGAAACAACTTTAGTTTCTGGTTGTCATTTTTATAGTCATAGGTTTGACAAAGGACCTTAAATTCAAAAAGAAATTGGTCTGGGTCTTCTGAAGATAAACCACGAAAGGTTGGAAGGAAAGCTGGAGAGATGGTTTTCATTGTTGTATCATCATTTGCATCTAAAGCAATAGGATAAGTGAACGTTCTAGGTAATGGAGGATCATTATTATTACGGTTGGCTTCTTCCCTCCGATCTCCCATAATGTTTAGAGGAATATGCTCTTCGAATATAATTTCATCGACAAAAGGTTGTAGTACAGGATGATCTTCTAGGAGATAGTGGAAAGCCTCAGGTGGATTAGGCTCAAGTAATTCGTCAGTAGAATGATCTCCTAAGCCTTGGGCCTCCCTTTGTATAACTGGGATGTATTTTGGGGGGGTCTTTGGTATAAATCGTCCATGAGGGCCTCTTTTCCTGACCATACGAAAAAGGAAGCCACAGATAGTATTTTGTCCTAAAAGAGGTATTCTAGGCATCTTCTATTAACACTTAAGCAAAAGAAGCTAAGGGGTCCCTGATAATGGCGCCAAAAATTGATAGGCTGTCGTTAGGTCTCATTACTTTAGAATATAATACTCAATTTGTCGATTGGGTAGTGTTCAAGGAAATTTGCAATAGAAGAGGTCTGGAGTATCTCCTTCAGGTTTCCTAACTTTAAAAAAACAACTTAAGATTAATTCTAACTTCAAACTATTTAACTATTAAACTGTAAAGTAATCTATTCCTAAGAAAATAGAAAATGCTCAAACTATAGGCATAAGTATACTAATTTAGAAAGCATAATAACTAAATTAAAAATCATAGAATTAATTAAACTAAGAAGCTGAAAAATTATAAGAGCAGAAAAGCTTGTAGCAATCCATAAAACATTTTCTTAACAATAAAAATTCTAATAGTGAGTAACAGAAACTAAAGAAGTTGAAAAGATATCAAATACTTCAGAGCTAAGATTTCATAACAGTAAATTTAAATGACTCTCTACAGAACAACAGTATAATAAAAGAGAACACTTATCTACTCCTGTCGAGTGGCCAGCTCGCGGGACAACACATTATTTCTCAGCTCATATTCACAGCTATTTCAGGAACACTTCTATCAATCATAGTTATCATCCATAACTCATAACTCAGAATTTCAGATAACAATCTCTTTATTCATAAACCTTGGAAACATTCTGACAGTATAAAATTACTTTTCACTATATATCTCACTTCCAGAGACCATATCTTTTGTAGAGAAACTGTAACTACATGCTATATTTCAGATGGTATGGATAACCATTGAAAAATATCTAAATAGATCTACGTATAACTCGTATATCTTTAATCCTATTACATAGCATTTAAGAGGCTCAAGTTGAGCCATAAAGTCTTTAATTCAAAGAATAACAGTAATAACAAATTTTAAGAACAACATCTTCGGTCCATCACCTTGAAGTTCTAGAGCATATTTCTAGCATATATCTCTAACTATTCTGGAGCACGTGCCAGCTGGATGCTTCAATCTGTAACTTTGATTGATTGATTATTATCTACAAAACACTTAAAACAACCCATTAAATCTGTATTGGCAAATTACTTTAAGAAATCAAAAGAAATAAAGTTTATACAAGTTCTTACTAAAATTAAGCAATTATTTCTCCTAAAATTTAATTAATTGGCAGAGGATAGAGATTTGCATGTATGAACCAGGTCTTTATGGTATTATCATGATGAGGTTATTTTTACCTCATTAGAGCTCATCAAGCTCTGAATCTTCAAAAGAGGAGGAAGAAGTGGAAGAACCTCCACCTCAACTTTTTTGAAGGTCTACAAGGAAAAGGCAACCACCTCAAAGGTATGGGTATTCTCTTGATGATTGGAAGTGTATATTTTATTTGAGTACTAACATTGATGAACCAAGATCTATTCAAGAGGCTTTAGGAAAGAATGATGCAGAGTCCTAGAAAATAGCCATGGATGAAGAAATGGTAGCTCTTAAAAGGAATGATACATGGAACCTTGTACCATTTCTTGAGGGTCAGAAACCTATTGGATGTAAATGGGTGTTTAAGAAAAAGATTGGTTTAGATGGAAATGTTAAAAAGTATAAGGTACGGTTGGTTGCGAAGGGATACTCTCAGGTTGAGGTTATTGATTATGGTGAGATTTTTTCTCCTGTTGCTAAAATGACATCCATTCACTTTTTGTTATCTATTATAACAGCTTATGATCTAGAAGTGGAACAAATGGATGTGAAAACTGCATTTCTTCATGGTGATTTGGAGGAAGAAATTTATGACACAACTAGAGCACTATGTGGTAAACGGTAAAAGCAAGTTGGTTTGTAAGTTAAAGAAATCTCTGCATGGCCTTAAACAAAGTCCTAGGATGTGGTACCAAAAGTTTGATACATATGTATTGAGTTTGAAATTTGTGCGGTCTAAATTTGATCACTGTGTATATTTTAAATATGATGGTGATTGTTTCTTGGTAATTTCTTTATATGTTGATGACATGCTATTTATTGGGAAAGGCAAAGGTTTGATTGCAGAATTGAAATCTCAATTCTCTGTGAAATTTTAAATGAAAGATATTGGTGCAGCGAAAAACATACTTGGGATGGAGATCAGAAGATATCGTGAGAACAAAAAGCTATGGCTTGGCTAGAGTAAGTATGTTTGTTCTATTTTGCAAAGGTTCAACATGCTAGATTGTAAACCATTTTGTGTTCCTGTTACATTGGGAACAAAGCTCTTTATTTCACAATGTCCTACATCCCCATCGGAGATGGAAGACATGAGCAAAGTTCTTTACAAGAGTGCAGTTGGAAGCTTAATATATGCTATGGTCTGTACAAGAGCAGATTTTTCCCAAGCAGTGAGAGTTCTTTTTCGTTTTATGTCTAATCCTGGAAGAGTGCATTGGGATGCAGTTAAGAGGGTATTCAAATATTTGTAGGGTCCAACAGAGTATTCTATATGTTTTCATGGTATAGGAGATCAACATTCCCTGAGTATTCATGGTTTTGTGGATTCAAATTGGGCTGGTGATGTCGATAGTAGAAGGTCCACCAGTGCATATGTGTTTACTATTAATGGTGGTGCAATTAGTTGGATGAGCAAGTGACAGGCTGTGGTCGCTTTGTCCACTATTGAGGCTGAGTATATGGTAGCTACTCATGCCTATAAATAATCCATTTGGCTGAAGCATTTGTGTACAAATATTGGATTGAAACAGGGTGCAGTTACAGTTTATTATGACAGTTAGAGTGCAATTTTCCTTGCAAGAAACCCAACTTTTCATGCCAGGACCAAACACATTGATATTCAGTATCACTTTGTGAGAGATATGGTCGAGGATGGAAGGGTGAAGCTAGAAAAGGTAGAGACAGTGGCGAATGTTGCAGATGCATTAACTAAGCCCGTGAGCATAGCGAAATTCAAGTGGTGTTTCAAGTCTATGGGCCTTTTGGCCCCTAGCAGTTGATCCATGATGGTGTTTTTCCCTTGGCCCTTGCAAGGTATTCAACAAGTGGGAGAATGTTGGGAAATGATGTTTCTCAACCTTGCTACATATTTCCCATAATAGTTATTTTCATTTAATATTTTCCTACATCTGTTACACATTGATGGTGCTTTGAAAATTGGTTTATTAGGTGTCATAAGATGCCCACATAGTGGTATATTATGAAAGGCCTATTTTTAGGCATATTATGACAAATTTATAAAATCTGTAAGGGTCAAAAATGGGGGTTTTCATTTTGGATGTGAGAGCTTATTTTAGATTGGAATCTTGTTGGAGAAGCCAAGCACATGGTTTTGTAAACCACTGGTGGTTTTTTGTATTGTTGGAGGTCTATAAATTGAAGACTTGAAGAGTAGTTTTACACATTGAGTTTGCAAGTATTGTTATGCTATTGGAATGCTACTAGAATTCTTCCAGAGTTGTTAATTGGTGATACTCCTATAAAAGACTTGCTCTGCAAGTGTATGTAATCTTGTTGTTGGATTTGGAATACATTGAGCAGACTTTGGAGTGGGATTTTTCTCCCGAAAGGGTTTTCCCCACGTATATCTAGTGTTTTGTGTTTCACTATTTATTTCATGTTTTGAATGTGCTAATTTTATGTAACTGCTTGATCAAGTTTTTAAATTTTACATAATATCTTCTCAAGATTGGCGTAGGAAATTATTTCCGCCACTCTAATTTCCTTACATCGACATCACAAGTTGTAGAGACACCTGAGATGGGTCAAAATTCCTATCACCTTGGATCTGTCTCCCAACACTTCATCGTGCAATCAGCTAACATGGTTGGACATGAGGGCTCCAACAAAATCGGTCTTCTGCCTTGCACAATCATTTGGTACAAATCTTTGGGATGTACACCAAGGAAAGGTTGCTTCCCCATCAAAATCTCATAACAAGTCATGGAAAAGTTGTATACATCTGCTTTATGGGTGTACTCGTTTATATTATCAATTTCTTGGAGCAATTCTTCATCTGGGAAGGGAAAAGTTTTGGGTGCCCTCTAGTAACATGTTCCCTTTGGATCTTCACATCAAAAACTGGATAGCCTCAAACTGGCCATTCCAAAGTCGCATAGCTTAACTCACCCATAGCCTTGTTTTCTAAATTCTCTAACTGTAGATGACTCTATGAGAATAGTGCATGATTCCCTGGCGGTGAAGGTATTCCATTGCCCTCAAAATTTGAAGCATCATATCCACCGCAATAGGGAGCGCCAGGGGTGCCCTACCGTCAAAATTATTTAGTACTTTGTCAAAGTTGGAGCTCACTAATTCCATTACAATATAGAAATGGCTTCCCTCAATGCATGTGCCTATCAACTGGACAATGAAAGGAATCTTTAGCTTTGCAAGAACTACAGTCTCCCTATCAAACAAATCACGAGCATCAATCAGAATGTCTTTTACAACAACCTTATACCCCATCCATGACCCCTCGTATACTTCCCCAAAATATCCCTCTCCTATTCTTCTCTTTTTTATTAGATATTTGGCAGGGATCTGCAACCACTTAGGTATAACAATTGCAGATTCAATTTTACACTCATCCTTGATGGTTTCTAATAGCTTGCAACTTAAAGCCATATTGTTCTAAATGTAAATCAAACATTTCTCCAAAGAAGCAGAGTTCTCCAAAAGAAATTCTATCATTCTATGTTTGGATCGAGCACAAAAGATCTAAATCTAAGCCCATTCAAAACTAAAGACCAAGGGCCTATCTATTTTATTTATTTTAAAATGTATTACTTCAAAGCTTTAAACCTTTTACTTAGCCTAATGTCAATATTATTAATTTATTTAGATTTGACTTAAGTAGATATCAAATTATTTTCCACAAGAATTAGAAAACTTAAAAGATAACAAATATCAATTTTATAAAGAATATTTTTAGTTAATAATTAACTGGATGATAGTAAATTCCAAATTTACTTCAAATTGTATTAGTAGATTACAATTAAGCAAATGAAATATTTATCCATGTCTATTTTAAATGAAATATTATATGAATTAAGTATTGCATAATGAAAAAACATTTAAAAGAACTATAAATGTTGTCTAATCATATTAGACAAATACTCAAAAATCAAATAAATTAATTTTTTTTTGATACATAAGCTTTTCATTATTTTAATTAAAAATAAAAGTTTTAACAATAGATATCATCCATCACTAGAGACAAAAAACCAATAACAACCATCTGACAATTAATGCCAAAAAACCAGACTAGACCCTGAACAATTACCACTAGATCTACCAAATCCTACCAACCTACTAGCATCAAAACAACCACCATGCCAACACAAAAACCATAACCACAACCAAACAATGGAAAGAAAACCCTAACCTACAATACTATAAACCGACCACCAAATTAAAATTATAATTTAATATAATTTTTTTAAATAATTTATCCATGTCTATTTATGTGACTAAGTCATATATGATCATCTCTTGTACTCTAACTCTTATACTCTAAGACAATCTTGAGAATAAAAAATGCTTTGATATATATATCCTATTTCCTTATGTCATAAAATTAATTAAAAACATATTTTTTTTATCTTTATTAAAATATTAAGAACTTATATTTCATCCCCAAATGTTACACAAAGCCTATGCTCTATGGCCAATACACAGCTCTGTAGGAAGGGTCCCATTCTTCCATCTCATGATCCGCAACATCCTTCGAATTTGCAATCATTTTGACCACTTTACTCATCATAGGATGGATGTATACATGGGGAGAAGTACACTAGATTTCTATACTAAGCATTTCCAACATGTTTGGAATGTCTGTATTACTCCTTAGCCTTTCATCCAATACTCCCATCAACTTTTCTTCCTCAAGATTTTCCATAACAAAGCCATATTTTTATCTCAATTCACATTTGTATCTACACCAGGGAAGCTATCATGGATAATAGTTACATTAGAATATCCCTCAATTTAAATCTCAAATGTTTCTGTTATAGGTTTTGAATTTCAAGGGAAATGTGAAAACCCCTAGCAGACACACTAGAATTGCAAAGTGTAATGTTGAAATCAGCAATAATTCATACCTTTTTATCTCAGGGGGAACAATGTGAAGAGCCCTACTTATCAACTTCAGTTTCTCATCTGCAAGCCTTTCATCAAATGCTTCTTCCGTGGACGTCACAAGTTCTAAACACACTTGAGATGGTTCAAAATTCCAGTTGGATTTTGCAAGCTGGTCACGGGGATCATTCCATCTCAGTATGAATAACTTCATGTTCCTCATAAAAGTAGAAACTTCTGCAAAACAAGGACGACATCTTGGATCTATCTCCCAACACTTTCCTATGTAATCATCTAACACGCCTGGACATGAGGTCTGCTCCAAAACTGGTCTCTCGCCTCGAACAATCATTTGGTACAAATTTTTGGGATGTACACCAAGGAAAGGCTGCTTCCCCATCAGAATCTCATAACAAGTCATGGCAAAGTTGTATACATCTTCTTTATGGGTATACTCCTTTAGACTATCAATTTCTTGGAGAAATTCTTCATCTGGGAAGGGAAAAGCTTCGAGCATCCTCTAGTAACATGTTACCTTTGGATCTTCACACCAAAAATTGGATAGCCTCAAACTGGCCATTCTAAAGTCACAGAGTTTAACTCACCCGTAGCCTTGCTCTCTAAATTCTGGAACTGCAGATGACTCTATGAGAACATTAGAAGCTTTGAGATCCATGTGCATAATCCCCTGGCAGTGAAGGTATTCCATTTCCCTCAAAATTTGAAGCATCATATCCACTGCAACAGGGAACGCTAGGGGTGCTCTACCTCCATAACTAATAAATTGTTTGTCCAAGGTGGAGCTGACCAATTCCATTACAACATAGCAATGGCTTCCCTCAACGCATGTGCCTATCAACTGGACAATGAAAGGGCTATGTAGCTTGGAAAGAACTGTAGTCTCCCTGTCAAATAAATCACAAGCATCAATCAAAATGTCTTTTATGGCAACCTTATGCCCCAACCATGACCCCTTGTACACTTCCCCAAAAGATCCCTTTCCTATAATTCTCTTTTTGATTAAATCTTTGGGAGAGATCTATAGCCACATAGGTATACCAATTGCAGACTCAATTTTACACTCATTCCTAATGGTTTCTAACATTTTTCTCTCCAAGAATTGTAAAAACCCAATTTTGTTTTTTTGTTTAAAATTCCAAGCATTGGAAGTCATTTGATTACAAGCCATCAGTAGGTGCCAGTAGTCTTGAAATTTAAAGCCAATTGTTCTAAATGTAAATCTAACATTTTTGTAAAGAAATCAATGATTCTGTTGCGGGTTTCTGTAAAAAGGATTATATCATTCCATATTTATTCTGGATGGGAAAATCTAAATCTAAGCAAACAAGGGACCAAGCAAGGTCGTGCATGTATAGGGCGAAGGCCTCACCTGTGTTAGCCAGTATAAAACATTTCATCCACCAGCTATTGGTTGAGTAGTGTTTGAGGCATGTTTTTGCTTCTTTCATGGCATGATGCATTCCATTCAAAGCTCTTTGCACATGTTTTCTCCTACCACATAGGTATTTTCCATTATTGTCAATATAGGGGGTGAATTCATCCAATATATAAGTGTATTAACTTTTGTATTGCTCAACATGGAGATTGAATTTCTTCAGGGAATCCATAACAAGACTACAGAAATCTATAGGCGTTTCAATGTCCACCGTATCTTCCCCATGCATATCCATCAGTTTAGAATGAGTATTAGAGTAAAATTACAAGAGAATTTGCAGACACGAAATGGGCAAAGGTTCATAATTTATCCATGTCTATTTATGTGATGATCTTGAAAATTAGAAATTGTGTATTTTTTATTTAGTTTTTGAAGGGTTTAATCACAAATTTCATTACTAAATATTAACCAAACCCATGTTCTTATGGGCTATCTAAATTCCTTGGAGAAGCTATCATTTTCTAGCTAAGTGGTTGTGTATTTTAAGTGCATTGTGAAGTGAGGTGCTTTCATCCCACCAATACCCAATGTTAGACAACATACTTATATCATGGATTTGGGCGTCATGTATCACAAGGTATGTCAAGGGCTCCCCTTGTTGAGCCCTATTTAATTCTAGACTTGGAAGCCATGAACTATTTGTAACTTGCAATGCATTAGTACATAGTAAGACCCAAGAAGTTACTCACTCTATATGGTCTTGGGAATGGGATAATGGGCCATGTGTATGGTTCTTATATTTTATATTTAGTTTTTTAAGATATTGGGCTAATAGTTTTTACAAATGAGATCATTATATTGGTGATCTTGCAAGAAAAAAACTCTCACTTGAATAATATTGGTTGTTTTTATGTGTTTTACATCTTACTCCTTTGTGTTTAAAATCCTTGACAAACTAGAAAAACCAAAATCTAAAATCAAATTTGAAACTAAATTTCAATGGTGCACTTAAGTAAATTTCAAACTTGAATGGCCCATGAATAGACTTTTTTATAAAAAAGGGTGGAAAATTTTTATTCAAGGAAGATCAAACAAGTACATCAAGAGGCTTGAATGACCATAGTCATCAAAAGACATACCACCGTCGACTCCAAAACCAATCATGCAAAGACGCCAAAAACCAACCCAAGCTAAAAGTAACCATCCAACCTTAACACAAGGCTACACCTTATGATCCTCATGAAGATATATATACAAAGTATTTCTCTTATCTGGATCCAACTGTCCCTAGTTTTCAATATTCCATGTCCCCTACCTTTAGAGGCCCATTTGGCAAGGCAATCATTGTACACTTCTTCCAGTTTTCCATTCAAAAAAGAAGACTTGACATCCATATGATATACTTTGAAGTATTTATGAGCATAAAAGTGTCTCTTTATGCCATGCTCTTCACAAAATGTATTAAATTCACTAGAAGTAAATTCTGCACCTCTATCAGACCTCAAGCAGTTAATCCTCAGGTTCACCTCATTCTCTACTCTTGCCTTGAACACTTTGAATCTATCTAGAGCCTAATCCTTCTCTCTAAGAAATGTCGCCCATGTCATTCTTGAATAATCATCAATCAAAAGCATGAAATACCTTTCACCATTAAGGATTCCTGTTCTTGTAGGGCCACAGAGGTCAGTATGAACCAATTCTAGTATTTTTGTAGTAGACAACTTCTTTCCTTTAAAACTGCTTCTTGTTTGCTTTCCTAACTGATAACTCCTACACACAGTATTGGGATTTGCAATCTTAGGTAGGTCTCAGACAACCTTTCTTGAACTAATCCTAATCAAGTTATCAAAGTTTACATGTCCCATTCTCTGGAGCCATAGCCAACTCTCATTAACTTGAGATACAAAACACTGACCATCAACACCCTTAAGCTGATAGATGTTACCATATATTATTTTCCCTGCTACAACCATAGTTTCAGACCCTTTCTGGATCTCATAAGTGTTATCCTGAAACAAAAGCTTGAATCCTTTTCCAGAGTTCCCCCTTGATACCTAACTTCATTTGCTACAAGATCAACCCTCTAGAAATAACTTGCAATATCTTCCCCTTCTTCCATTTTCAAATTTTCATATCTGTGTTTTGCTATTAGCTTCTTTGTCAATTTCACTCTTTCATTTCCTTCATATAGATCTTCCAAATTTTTCCAAACTTCATGAGTAGTGCCCAAAGAAATAACCTTTCTTTGCTCAATCTTAGATAAGGCACTAAAAATGGCATACCTTGCTTTCTCATTTTCCTCATATGCAAATACCTCATCAATGGTAGTGGGACCACTTGTCAGAGAAACATAGTTCATCTCTACAGCCTTCCGGGTCTTGTAATCGATAGATTATATAACCTCTCATCTACACTTTCTAGTCATTGTAATCAAATCCATTGAACATAGGGATTGCCAACTTATGTACCATCGAATCTTCCTTAAGCGGTTAAGCTCTTCTCCAAGGAACCAAGGCTTTGATACCAATTGTTAAAAGGTGCAAGAAAACTGAAAGGGGGGTGAATAAGTTGTCACCAAATTCAAACACAAACTTCAAATACTTATCAACTTCACAACCACACAATTTTGTTATTAAGTATGAACATGCAATGCAGATAACAAAAAGTAAAATCAACACAATGAACACCAGATTTTACGTGGAAAACCCAATAAGGAAAAAACCACAGTGAGGATTAACTCACAATATAAAGTAATTGAAAAACAGAATACAAAGAGGTTCACTTCCCAAAAGGACACTATCCAAATACAAAGGCTCACTGCCTATAGATAGGACTCACTGTCCAAAGGAGGCTTACTGCCTACAAATACAAAAGATAACAAAAAAATCCACCACAACAAATTACGCACACTTGGAGCCTTGATTATTAGATTAACGAAACCATTAATTCATTGCTTTCAGGAGTCTAACACATTAAAGTACTACTGCCTCAACTTACTTTTTCATAAATTTGCTTCTCACATTTGAGGCTTAATTTGTTACTTTGAATGTTCTAATCCTTTGCATCTCGACTTGCATTTATACCATCTTCAACCTTACAAACCTTCTCCAAGGTCGGATATACACACTTCATTTTACAAATTCAAATTAGGTTGGAAACTCAACATTCCCATGGTGGGAAGGAATGAGAGTAGACCACACCAATACTTTAATTATGACCCAAAACAACATCTTTGGATCAATCACATGCTTCCTTAATTAAAACTTATCATTTGTATGAATTGTAAACACTAGGCTGACCAAACCTAATGAAAACACAAATGAACTTTGAAGTACACGCTTCCACATCAAGAAGATAACATGTGGACCACATGACACATTTCATCATACACTGAAACAAAACTTGCAAAACATCATATTCATCTGCATTAGCTACAACAACCTTCAAACTCAGAAGACTTCTCACGAGTCTAACCAGAGTGTACAAACACCCACAAAAGTGCTAGAACACATCTTCTGGAGCACCAAACCGCAAAAACTTTTTCCATAATAGAGATATCACTTTAACAATCCTTTTACCAGATCCACAAGATCAGAAACAACACAACATATATTTGTGGAGAAAAAATATCTCTCCTAGTTCGTAGACAAACAACTCTACCAAATTGGTTCACATACCAGTGAACAAAACTTACGCTTTCCATCAATCCAGGAGATATCATCAATAGATGCCAGTAAACTATATGCAAAATCTACACAAGCATATGATCAATATATAAGAAATGCGGAGCACAAAATTGAAGCTCATTCTAAACACACACACCACTCAGTCTTCACTATTTATTAATTTTCTCAAAAGCACTTGGTAACTCATCATTTCAGCACATCTGCAACATTATAAGGATAACTCCATGTACTCACAACGTTTCAACAACATCTCAACTATACATGCACAACCTGCAACAACCTGTATTGTTTTGACATCAATGACAACACCACCAAACTTACTCATACTTGCAATAGGACATTGTTGGAAGAATGAAGAAGAAGACCTTTGGTATGTTGTCATTGATGCCAACATTGTTTGGTGACTGACTATTTTCTTATCCAGTAAATGGTGTCTCTTTATCAATCCAATTATTTGGTCTAAAAATACTCTCAATAAAAGATTGCTCTATGATTTTTAGATATGATGATTAGGACTGTCAGTTACAACTATAAACAAGTTTCCAACAATTTTGGTTGATTGGGATGAGATATCTAAATGATAGAAGTTCAACATTATTCTTCCTGACATGATTAAGCGATGTTACCCTCATGATTGTTTAAAGGGTTCGTTATTGGGTCTGGGCTGACCTAATTTGTGGTTGGAACATTTTGTTTTGAGCACCAAAGATATTTTATTTTGCACTGATAGACCAGTTTGAATTAAGTATGCTTACATCCAATTAGGTTGACCTAACAAGAAACATGATAAGAAGTGATGATGTGAGATATGCGACATTGTGATAAGGTGTGAAGTTGTTCATAATTTCTCTATACCTACAAACACATTTACACATTTGGAGGAAGTTGAGTGAGTTGAAGAAATTTGAAAGCGATTCAGAGAATTTGGGATCAAACCCTAGTTTTCGGCAATGCTTGAAAAGGTATTTATCGTTATCTATACTTCATGGGTTTTAGTTGAAGCTACATTTCATTAGCATATACAAGTAATTTGAGGAAAATGGCCACTCCCACTATGGAAGAAGTCTCTGAGAGACCTCGACCAAAATTCAAAAGGTTTTCTTAGAAATTCTATGAAATGGATCTTGTGGGTGCGTTCTCACAGATTCTTAGTAGTGTTCTACCCACTGAGGAAACTAGAACTTATATTCATGGAAAGTTAGAAGAATTTGACCAGCAAGAGTTTAGATAGCAATGGTATAATGAATTGACAGGAGATAACCACTATGTAAAACCTGAATTTGAAAACCTAGTTTGGAAGAAGCTAGATTTTTGGAATTGGTTCCCAAACTTTTCGAGTGAGATGGATGCAAAATTTGTTAGGATGGAAATTAGTAAGGTACATGACAAATTTTTGTGGAGAAGTAAAGCTGGGGTAATCAAAAAGGAAGTAATTCAAGTTGTAACTAACTAGTCTTTGTGACACTAGATCCATACTGTTGTGTAGTTTTTTGCACACACGCCCCGCTGGAGGCAGGGACCCTCTTTCGCTCTGATTTTGGTGTTTTGACCCTTTCTTTTGAGGTTTTGTCCTACTTAGGCACATGCTTAAATGTATATTTTGATTGCCTAAGTGTTTCCTCTAGGTTATTCATTGAAAATCCTAAGTTCTAGATGAATTTCGGGCTTTTGCTTGGATTCAGGATTTTCTGCCCTGGTCGGATTTTCCCGGATCCTGCTTGGACTCCGGCTGGACCCTTGTTGTTCGGGGATTTTTGATCTTTGCGGATTTCTACGTGGTCCAGATTTTCCCAGATTCTGCCCTGTCGTCAGATTCCTGAATTCCTTCTTTGGCTATCTTATCGATTGCATTAATGGCTCCGTGCGTGTTCTGAGAATTGTATTTAACTTGATTTTGAGGTATTTATGCCATCCTGCTTCTTATCTTCCCTCGTTGTGCTCAGAAGTGCTTTTGTGTGAGTATTTGGTTGGGATTTTTGGGGAATTTGGCTTTGGCTTGATTGATTTGGTGGTGGTTTCTTGTGCGTTCTTTCCTTTGTTTGTTGTGGACACCCTTGAGCTTCGCGTTTGCTACCTTTGAGATCAATTCCCGCTTTATAATGATATGTGTCTGATTGCTCTACTTTGAATTATGAATGGCATGTTGGTATTGTGAGAACTTGTGGGATTTGGATTCCTGTGTATTTGTTTATTTCATGCTAGGGTTGTTCGGTATTGCATCCTTTCTCATCTCCCAGGCAAGTTTTGAGTTCATGTGTCTATCTGCATTTTAATGAATCTTGCCTGAGAGTAATTAGTAAACCCTAGTAGTGACTCAATAGTGGAAACATCTAAATTCTGAGCTTGTCTGTGTGCCAATGGCGGATGAATAGGGTTCAGACCTAGAGCAATGCCATATCGGGTGATTTTGTCTGAAGATTGACCTAAAATACAAAGAAAATTTATGAAGGGTCTGTCCCCGACTTGCCCTAAGTTAAATTTTTCAAAATCCGTAGTTGGTTCAGTGTCTGGATGAAATCGGGACTCTCCGTCCCTTTCGAATTCCCTTCGTTGTGACCATTCAAGATCGTTGAGATATAATATCGACCACCTTGAGGTTCGCCGAAGTGGTCTTCCTAGGTTCATTTTGGATCGCCGTGAAACTATCATTTTTACACCGATGAAATATTTTATGCATATCAGTCGGCGAGACCTTTGCTTTCGCCGAGACCTCACCACGCGAAGGGATGTCCCATCGACATGCTTGTTCATACTCACTTTTGGCAAGACAAGTCCTAGTCACCAAGAGGTCATGGCAGGATCCAGTAGCTTTATTGATATTCATTTTCTTCGCCAAGACATCCGTCCTTTGGCAAGACCTCCCACTAAGCACTTTTTGCATTCACTGAGCTTTGTTCTTTCCAGTCATTGTAACCCTTTGAAGTCGGGGAGATGTCATGTAGGTCATTCTATGTCTCAGAAAAACCCATCGTAGGTTTGTATTTGATCGCCAGGACATTGTGATTCTCATGAGGAAAAGCCTTTCTTTCAGTAAGACAAACCTGTCGCCAAGAGCTCATAGCGGGCTCATTTCATTTTGCCAATTTTCCATCCTGTCGGTGAGACCTTTTGCCGAACGTATCCTGCTCTTGTCGAGTGACCTTTTGTCAAGGAGACATTCATGCTTCGTTGAGACCTTACCCTGACTAACCACTGGTCACATCGAGATGTTCCTCATTGATGTTCGGCAAGACTCTGTGAGTTCGCTGAGGCATCATATAGATAAATTTTGGTCTGGCCAAAGTGATTACTTGAACTCTGATTGTCGGTGAGACAAGGGCGATTCACTGTGACCTTATACCAAAGAAAATCTCTCATCAATGTGACTTTTAGATTCGCTTTCAGAAAGACGTGCCCCATTCGGCGTGACCTCTTTCTGAATGAAATTTGTTCGGCCGAAATCACTCGTTTGCTTTGTTGAGGCTTCCCCCTAGTCGCCGGGATGTTACACCGAAACCACCAAGTCTTAGAGAAGCCTATCCTAGTGACTTCCATCGGCAAAAATCCTAGGCATTGCCGAGACTTCTCGGTGAAATGATTAAATCTTACCGAAACCTTCGTTCCAAGAATCTCCTTTGGTCCGAAAATTTGCCTTAACCGCGGATGTCCGTCAGGTCCGGATTTCTCTGAAATCTGTCGTATCCCAAATTTCCCGAAAATCCTCTTTGGCCCATTCTTCGCGGAAATCCGTCCCTCACGGATTTCCCCAAAATCTAGTGAAATGTAAAGGAACATGAGACAATTGGATTCATTTATGATTTATGGTACATTTTATGATGATTTCTTGACATATTTGGATTTCCCTTGTGGTTCACTGATGAAAATGATCAATTTTAATGGTTAATTAGGTATTTCTTGGTTATTCCGTTGGAATCCAATCGGTATGGAATTTCCCAAAATTCCTCTCTGGCTCAGATTCCGCGGATGGTCTTGAAACCCAAAATTTGTTGTGGTCATTTTATATGGATTTTAATAACACCTTGACTATGTGAGATGCATTCTAATGGTGTTCTGATGGATTAACCTTGCTCTCTTGTGGTTTTTACTATGCTTTTCATGTTGAGCGCAGGCTGAATCAAGCAAAGCAACAGTTGGTTCTTCATTATCTGATGTAGAGAGGATTAAGTTGGACATTAAGAGTAAGGTCCCAAAGAGTAAGATCACTTTTGTCTGGTCAGAAGTCACTGACACAAACGTTGGCGTCTGGGACTACGAGGAATTTAAAGCAAGGATGGCAGCTAAGGATCCTCCTTTGGTGACTAGAAGGATGATGGAATCAGGCTTGTCACAGGTAGCCAATTTCCCTTCTACAATACAATGTTATGAGTTGGTCCTTGAGTGCGCTAGGCACTATGATCAGGACACACAAAGGATAATTGGTCCACAAGGGAGAGTTATAGCAAATCTTAACCCTGTCTCTATTGCTCAAACATTTGATATGCTCAACAGATCTCATGTGGTAGGATTCACCATTCAAGAAGCTCAGGAATTCTACAATGAACAAACTGTGAAGTCTTAGAAACTGATCAATTCCTGGCTAGAGAAGCCTAAGTCTCACTACTCCAAATTACCAAAGCAGTTGTTCAGAGCAAAATTCAAGAAGGAATACTATGATGCCATCACCTTTCTTAGTAGGGTGGTTGGATTGAGCAGTGTTGGTACATTTGAGAATTGGATGTTCCATGCAATTGTAAGGTTGGAACAAGAGAAAATTGACTACCATTGGACAGGGGTCATCAGTCAAGTAATTCACAAGCAATTATCCAATGTGTTGTAGAAAAATACCTTCACAATGACTTCATATATGGTCTATGCACTTGCTAGGTTCCATCCCTATAAAGCATTGGATACAAAGGGAATTTTTGTATAGGATATTATTTATGAAGTTTTCCCTTAGTATCATTGGGGAGGCTCGGACTACAGAAGGGAAAATGATGCATTCACCATGCATGTCACCAGAATTTTTCAAGAAGCAGAGCATGTTAGAATTTTAGATCAAGCCAAGGAGCTCAGCAAGAAATATGGAGCTTCGTTTATTCAATTTCCAACTTTCTCCTACATTCAGATTGATGGCTGCGAGAAAGCCCCATGCAGACTGCCAAGGTATCCCACTGATCACATCATATTGTTGGAAATAACTAGACAAATTTTTGATTTTGATGCCATTGTAAAGAAGGACAAGCATAAGACTAGATTTGGTGGAGACTTCCCCTTGAGGATTGGCACTGGAGAGGTTTGTCCTTCCATTGGTTCCGCCCAAGCCTGAGAGGAAGAATTGATTGCTTTTGGTTTGTCTCTCCACTCTAAGAGGTCTAGGTTTGATATCACAGGAGAGGCTCAAAAGAAGTCCAGTAGAGATTATAACCATAAGGTAAACTTAGAGGACTACAAGGCCAACTATAGTGATGAATATGAGGTCTGAAAGAAGAAATTCTCCTGACTTCCGGTGGAAGCAGTCTGATTGTACAATGTGAGGGCAGCCCCTGATCAATTGGAGGATGATGGGAACCTAACTCAAGATCATGCCTATGAGGTGGTAAAGGACAAACCAATTGGTGATGTGGATTGGTTGGAGGAGGAAAAGACAGAGTTTAAGCAATTGATGGATCCAGTTCTCAAATTCACTAAGATGTGGCTAAAGCATAAGCTATGGGAATTGGAAAATAATGGTGTATAGTGCACCTATGCTCTTATGGGAGATTTGGATCCCCACTCCACCTCTAAAGAATCCACCAAGCAGGATCCTAAGGGTAAAGGTAAGTTGGACTCCCCATCCAAGATCAAGACAAAAGGTGTTCAGGGAGAGGAGGCCCAGGAAACAGTGAAACAAAGAAGGCCAAAAGATAAGAAAATGACTAGAACTAAAGGATCTTAACAAAAGGAGGTTGGGGAGAAAATCCTGAGACTGGTGCTCCCCTACTTAAAAGGAAAAGAATTGTAAAATTGTCAGAGAAGGCTTGCTCCAAGATTGGGGAGGAAGAAGTTGTCCTAGCAGTGATAAATATTGAAAGCTTAGAGGAGAAGGCCAAAGTGTATGCAAGGAATTCTAGGACTCCTCCCAGGGATAGTGTGCCTAAGATTGACCTACCTCCAGTGATTTCTCATGAGGAGCAGTATGATAATGTTCCTTCCAGTCATGAAATTCAAAGTGAACCAGGTGAGACAAAAGAGGTTGATGAAGATCCGGATACTGAGGGAGAGGAATTCCATGCGGGTGATCTCCACAGTACAGACGCAGCAAAGATCCCATCACCTGAACATGAGAAGGAGCACATCAAAGAGGAAAGGAATAGGGATGAGACTCCTAATAAACATAATTTGAGTAAGGAGGCACCTAAGGATCAGCAGGAGGAGAAGCAAGCTGAGGAACGATTGGAGTCCAGTGTCCTTGAATGGCTTGATAGAGAAATAAAGAGAAAACAGGTGGTTGTGGAGGATAGTCCACTGAATTGGGATGCACTACTAGCTAAGATGGGAAAGGACAAGGGTAAAAAGAAAGCTAGAGTGATCTCAAGAGTTAAAAGAGATAAGGCGCATAACAAGGTTGTCCATATTGCTACCTCTGTTCCAGATAAAAATAAAGACAATGTGGCTGGAGATGATTATAATATACAGACTTTTAATCTTGGGTCTACATCCATCGAGCAGGATATTGAGGATTATGAGGGCTCTAGTGCAGTCATTGTGGATAGGTTGAGAAGAGAAATGAAGACCAAGCAAGAGCTGAATAGAGAAAATGAAAATCTCAAGAGATGCTTGGAGAAATTAATGAAGCCACTGTAGTCCATTAATCCTTCTTCCTCTGCTACCAATCCTCTACCTCAGAAAACCATGACCGAGCTGGAAAAGATGAAAGCGTCCGCTATTGCCACTGCGAGTTTGTTGAAAGGGGTGCAAATTAAGGGTGATGAAAGTATTATGGAGATCTTTTCAACAGTAAAGGATGTTGTCATGACAACTGAGCAGTTGAGGGCAGTATTAGCACAAGATAAAGAGGATACAGATCTCCTCCTGCAGAAAACCAGAACTATAATGGAATACACCCATGGCAGATTGGTGAGCGATGGGATCCTTCTTTCTTCTAGAGCTGATGAGCCATGGGAGTGGTTTGAAGCATTGCAAATCAGGCAGAAAGTGTTGAAAAAGATTTACAAACAAAGGAAGTAGATTGATGACACCCTAACTGGGGTTTACAATGGTTCCATTGCCTTCTTTGAAATCATGACGGGAAGAAGGATCGTGCCCAAGTACTTGAGCCTGGAATAGTTGAGAGAATAGTGGCATGATGTCTGTGCACCACTTGATGATGGGTCTGTTTCTGAGTACCAGTTGGATGATGCGGCCACCTACCTTGCAATTATTGAAAAATACCTAACGTATAAGGTAGACTGGGATAAGTTGGTCAAACACTCAAGAGAAGAGATTGCATCCATTGAGAATTGACTTTGGGTTTTTCCTCTGCCACCTGTGGCCGACTTGGATGTGGCGTTCTTGAAGGTACAAGAAGAGCCAGATCGGGTCAGAGATAATAGGGAAGGGAGCTAATGATAGGCTGCATTGTGATTTGTGCTTCCCTATTATCTTCCCATGCGTTGGTCCGAACTGCATAGTGGATCTCAGGCTGACTTGGATGGGATGTGCATTTAATGCCTGTTTGACCCATTTCGAGGGCTCTCTTGGCCGGGTTGTTGTGTCGAGTCATTGCCGCGAAACCCTTGCTTGACCAACGGGTTTCTGGGGAATTCTATATATTGGGCATGTCGCCTCATTTGTAAAGGGTTAGAAATAGTTAGAAGGCTAGAACTTGTAACCAGAATATAGAGCAGAGCTAGTTAGAAGTAGAGTAAGTTAGTACGTAGTATCCCTCAAGCAAATATTGTGATAGAAAGCTAGAATTGTTGCTACAGTTGACAATTTGAATACAAGAAATGACATTGTGATTTGGTGCCATACTTGTCTCTTTTGTTTTGCATGGTTCTTGTTATTCCATCTTTAAAATTGCTTTGAGAAGGTTAACGTTTAGATTATATTTGGATTCGATAATGTTTGTGATTCAATACTTGAATGTTGCAGCAATCCTTCAGTCCATACTTTTCGCAACCAACTGGTTGTTAGTTGCTTTGCAAAGTTAGCCTAGACTTCATATTTTAGTGTGCTTAGTTCGATTGTGAAGATTTGTTCATTTCAACTGCAATAGGGTTGTTGAATGAGTGTTCATAATTTGAAAATCTTAAAACCTCAGAAGATTGCACTGTTTTCTGTGAGATTGCAGATTTATCTTGGTCAAGCAGAGATCAATTTTGAGGGATTGATCCATTTTGAGTATTGGTTACTTTCATTGTTGATCTTAGGAGTAGTATTAGACTTAGAAATCTCTTTGAAACCCTTATTCTTTTTCTATTTCTTTGATTATTTGGTTAAATCTAGGATTGAAGTATCACAAGTTTGTTAAATCTGATGAAATCAATTCAGTAGTTTGCTTGTAGTAAGGTCCCATTGTAATTACCAACATTTTCACATTTTATCACTTAGTTGTTTATGCATTGTCAAGACCTGACATTAGAGACCTTGGGGTTATCTCTTGAGGCTTGCTGATAGAGATTTACCTTTCAGGAGAGATAGGATATTGAATCTTATCTGTGTTCTTGTTGTGCAAAAAACACCATGAACAGTGTTGGCGCTAGAAGGAGGGCTCGAATTAGCAAGTTGGATCAATTTTTGAATGCCTTCTCTCTTGAGAGATTAAGAAGAAGAACAAGATTTACTTCAGGAGAGGAAGAATTTTAAGAGTTACCAGACCTTAGTAGGTTGAGAAGGACCAACAGAAGAAGGGAATCATCATCATCCCATCCACCCCCTTCATTTCCATCATCCCCATCTTCATTGAGCTCATCTGAGTCTGAGGACATTCCCAGTCCACAACCTCAGCCAGTCATAAATCAACCATTTCCACCCCCACATCCACCAATGGCTTTCCTAGCAACCAACCCATCTCCACTGAGCTTTTTTGTTTATAATGTTATTCCCAAAAACCCTAAACACTTCTGTTCAAAATTCCATATCAATGATCCAAATAGAACTGCTAAAGAGCACATCAGGATCTTTCAGACTGGCCTTAAAGATAGAGGAATAAACCATTAGGATCTACCTGCTGGATCCATCCAACATTGGACTGAGTTACAAGCTTCCTTTTTGCAGAAGTTTCGAATCCCCATTAGTTCTAATGAGATTTACCGTCAGTCACTAATGTTAAAAGGGAGGTGAATGAGCTTATAGGATCTTTCAATAATAGGTTTCATCGTGCTTATGCCAGGTTACAGGCCCCTTATGCCATTGATGAACCTACTACTTTAGAAGTCTATTATGGGGGACTTGATAGTTTGATAGCTACCTTTATGAAGTGGAGTAATAACCCCCCTAAGAGTCTACTTGATGTGTATGCAGAGGCTGTAAAATTTAGCACAAATCCAAGGCAACATTTGTCTGGGCCTCTACCCTCATTAGGACCCGTTGCTCACCCTAGACAAGTTCTAGCTCTCAACCAGGCTCTGGAAAACCATACTCCAATCATGAATCCAGTACCTCAGTTTCCTCTGGTCCCTCACCTAGGGCCCCCTATGGGACAAATTTTATCCACGATGAGTTACCCCTAGCAAAATGTGAATCAACCCCTGCACCCTTAGCCCCAAGCCAGTTACCCTTCATACCTACAAAATTCTGAAGTCTTGAACCAGTCACTAAATGCCAATGCTACAGTAGGCTATTCCCAGAATAATGTGAATCAACCTGCATACAATAATCTTGACAAGGAAAGACTGGATGAATTATCTGAACAAATAAAGAAGCTGAATATGGAGGTAACTTACCTGAGAAATTAGAACAGTCAGTTGCAAGCTACTCAGAGGAACATGCAATCCAATCAGAGTAGAGAAAATTCACAAGGACAACACTTCGATAGAGGGCAATGTCAGGATCGAGGATACTACAACGACAGAGGATACAATAATGATAGAGGATATAATAATGACAGAAGACAGAACTATGACAGGGACAATCTTCGGGCCAAAACTTCAACCGAGTTGGTGGACAAGGATTCGAGAGAAGGCAGTAGTCAGGACATAATAGGACTTGGAACACAGGTCCCAACAATGGACGAGTTCCCACCCCATTGGATCAACTAGTTAATCAATTTGTCAATCAGTCTGCTAGTCAACCAATTAATCAAGAGAAGCCTCCTAGTGGTGTATATCTAGCCGAGGCTGCTTTATCAGGGTGGTGTAGGCTTCACAAGACTAGTCAGCATTTTGAGCTGGACTGTCAAGAGTTCCAAACAATAGCCTCAATTTTTCAGTATGAAGTGGAAAACAATGCAAGCGGTCAGGAAATCGTACCTTCTATTCCTTATGATTCACCAGTGCTGGTATTAAACCATGCTTCTTTTCCACAAAGTGAGGAAAATGTACCTAAAGAAGAATCTGACCAGTTGGAGGATGAGGCAAGCTAGGTGTGCAATGGAGATGAAATGATGCAATTATTTGATGAGAATCCAGTGAATGATAATGGTCCTAGGGATGAAAAGAAGCTTACAATGAAGAAGTATAGACCTTCCAGAGGCTGGTCAAGAAGTATGACTTGAGAGAGTTGCCACATAGGCGCCCACAGGCTAGAGGCCCCTTTACTACTTCCATCCCACCGAATAATTTCAACACACCTCTAGACCCTGATGCTAGCAATAATCCATCACTACCTTAGGTGTCCAAGCAATATTTATCTCAAGATCCAGGACATGCTAATGTACCAAAAGGAAGAAATGTGGATGCAAGTAAATAAAAGATGGTGGAATACTCGAGGGAGAGTCCTACTGATTTAAATGAAGAACAATTGGCCACGTATGTTTCTGAAGAACTCCAAAAATTAAAGGTAAATTTATTTGCATTCGAGTTATTAAGAGTTCCATCCATTAGGAATGCATTTTTAGGTTCTTATGATGCAAATTTCATGACACAAGATAGATCAGTTAGCAAGAATTTCCATAAAGCTTCTAGTTCCCAGCCAATAGGAAGGAAAAATCAGTCTCATGATCAAGTCCATATGCCCCCTAGAGACATTAGGAAGGAAAGGGAAAAATCTCAAGTTGTTCAAGTAGACACTCCCTTAACTCTGTTTCAAGGGAAGACAGATACTCCTCCATTCTTGATTTATGTCTGCGTATTCGGTAAGAACATAATTGTCTGCTGGATTCTGGTGCCTCAACCAATGTTATGCCCCTTGGTGTCTGTAGAGCTATGGGTATCACCCCTGTTGATTCTCAAAAGAAAGTCACACAATTAGATAGGATTGAAGTCAATGTGGTAGGAGAATTAAATATGATTCAGATGTAGATTGCTTCTGATCCTAGAATTCAGCAAGTAATCAATATACAGGTGGCTGACATTCCTGATGCATACGACTTAATCTTGGGAAGGGACTTTACCAGGGCCTTGAATGGATATGTCTCGACTGATCACTCCCATATGTGGCTTCCCTGGAAAGGAGTGCCAAACTAGATTAGAATTGAAAGAGAACCCAGAATGAAGTACATGATTACAGAATATCAAAAAACCTCTACAGAAATTCTGGTATTAGAAATAAGTATGGGTAACTACATGCTTGCTGCTCCTTTTGAAGAACTAGATGTGGAGGAAGTTCTTATGTTCCACACAGCGTCTGTTGACCTTATGTCAGAGCCTAGTGATGTTGAAGCCTTAGTGGAACCAGTTAAAGACAATGGTGAACCAACTGAAAGTAATGATGATCTAGAAGATAATAAGTTAGTTGTGTTTGACAGATTTCAAGAGTTTATTCAAAAATGCAGTGAAGATCATATTCAGTTAGGAAGAAGAATGAGCTTTGGAGAGTTACTTTTGCCTAATTGGTGTAGGGTACATAATGCTTCACATTCAGAATTGGATTACTGCTTATGCCAAGCTGCAGTGGAACAAATACAAAAATAGATCAACCCCACTCCTGCAGTTAAAATTGACAACATGGATGTCTAGGAAGACCACAAAGGAAAAAGAATAATGCCTTCTGAAAGGCCATCCAACAACAACAATGTAAGTGAAGAAGCCCATAGGTGCTGTTTGCTGGACTTTGAGATTTGATGGGTCTAAATCAAAACAAGGAGCTGGGGAAGAATTTGAGCTAATCAGCCCAAAACGTAAGACGTTTTTTGTTGCTCATAGACTTCAGTTTCATTATACAAATAACGCAGCAGAATACAAAGCTTTGGTTCATGGATTGTTAATGGCCTTGAAGAAGAAGGTTAAGATCTTGCAAGTGTATGGAGATTCTAAATTAGTAGTCAAGCAAGTTAGGAGACAATATTCTTGTCATGACAAAATAATGACTAACTACAGACACAGAGTATGAGACCTTATCGAAGGATTTGATGCCTTCAACATTCAGCTGATTCCATAAAATAAAAACCAGACAGCTGATTCCTTGGCCTAGGCGGCCAGTACTCTGCAACCTCTATCTCTTTCTGGACTAAAGAAGTTTACCGTAGAAATGACCCTAGTACCCTCAGTACCTGATAATGTCACCATCTTCCAGGTATTTGAAGATGACAAGAATATTCTAGATTTTATCACAAATACAAATGTTTTTGCTTCTCACATCATCGATGAAACTGAGCTCCAAGAAGTAGAGATGGAACTCGAAGGGGTAATCAATTTGAAGACAAACACTATTCCTAGGGGGATGGTGCAATTAGAAAGAATCTTTGATCTGGATAGGATCATAAATCAGGAACAGGATGCCAAGAAGGAGTCCATTAGTGGACAGTGTGATAAGTATAATGTGCGATCCCAGGATGATGTCAAGAATATCTTCCTTGGTAAAGCGTGCACCCCAGAAGAAAGATAAGGAATCTTAGAGGCACTACGTAGATATCCAGATGTGATAGCCTGGAGTTATGAAGACTTGAATACTTATGGTACATCAATCATAACCCATACTATTCCTCTCAATCCAAGAGTGAAACCCTTCAGACAGAGCCAAAGGCCTATTAATGCTTTGCTGGAACCCATAATACAAAAGGAAGTGCATAAGTTTTTGTCTGCAAGGATAATATTTCTAGTTAGACACTCTTCTTGGGTTGCCAACTTGGTTCCAGTACGAAAGAAAAATGGTGAAATCAGACTGTGTGTGGATTTCAGAAATCTGAACAGAGCATCAGAGAAAGATAACTATCTGGTACCCTCACTAGATGAAGTACTCGAGATTGTTAATGGATCTCAGATGATGTCTTTTCTGGATGGGTATTCAGGGTAGAACCAGGTCATGGTACAATATGAGGATAGACACAAGACTGCCTTCACCACTAAGTGGGGAACTTTTGCTTATAGAAGAATGCCTTTTGGCTTGATTAATGTTGGAGCTACATTCTAGAGAGCAATGGATATATCCTTTAAAGATTTAATTGGGAAGTGCATAATCATCTACATGGATGATTTGACAGTATTTTCAAGGAGGAGGGGTGATCATATCTCAGATTTGTGCAAAGTTTTCCAGAAATGCAGAGAGTTTGGCATATCGCTCAATCCCAGGAAATGCATCTTTGGAGTTATAGAAGGTAAGTTACTAGGACATATTATCTCTGAGAAGGGGATTGCAATTGATCTGGAATGTATAGAAGCCATTCCTAAGATTCCACCACCTGCTAGTAAAAAGGAAATGAAGTCATTCTTCAGCAAGATCAACTTTATGAGGAAGTTCATCACTGGGTTTGCAGAAATAGTTAAGCCACTGAATGCAATGTTGAAGCAGGAGGCCAAAGTCGAGTGGAATGTAGAAGCGAAGGAAGCATTTGCTGAAATAAAGAAGGTTATTGCTGAAGCTCTAGTTTTAGTAAGTCCTAACTATGCAAAACCATTCTACATATATTCATTTGCTTCTGACCACTCATGTGTTGCTATATTAACTCAGAAATCTGACCAAGGCAATGAACATCCCATAGCATTCATGAGCACACCATTGAAGGATGTGGAGCTGAGGTACCCAAATGTGGAGAATCAGGTTTATGCCTTAGTCAGGGCAGTCAAAAAATTTAGACATTACATCCTCAGAAACAGGATCTTTGCTATAGTTCCCGATCCTGCAGTCAAGCTGTTATTGATACAGAATGAACTGGGAGAATGTAGAGTCAAGTGGGTAACTATGCTACAGGAGTACGATATTGAGATTCGACCCATGAAGCTGGTAAGAGGGAAAGGACTCACAAAGACATTGGCAGAGATAGGCCCTAACCTTACAGCCTAGGCTTATACTTTAGAGGATGTTTCTCCCGGAGAGTGGTATGATGACATTGTTTAGTACCTCCTAACTCAGAGATGCCTGGTCATCTTAATTCAGTACAAAGAAGGGAATTGTGCTTAAAGAGTGATAATTTCATGTTAAAAGGGGCTATTTTATACAAGAAAAATCATTAGGGTGTGTACTTGAGATGCCTAGGAAAGGCAGAATCTGAAAAGGTGATGTTAGAATTCCATGACAGATATGGTACAGGCCATGGATCAGCACCTTCTACAGCGAACCAGATTCTCAGAGTTGGTTACTACTAGCCTACATTGTTCAAAGACACCCACAGTCACATCTCATGTGTGTCAGACTGCCGCCACCAGGGAGAAGTATGCCACACTCCCACTCCAATGAGTTTTTTAGGTAAAACTTTTTGCACAATGGGGGATGGACTTCATTGGCCCCATCAATCCACCTTCCTCTGCTGGTCACAGGTATATTCTCACCATTACTGATTATTTTACATGATGGACGAAAGCTCTTGCATGCAAACAGTGTACTTCTGAGGTAGTAATAAATTTCCTTGAATCTGGTATTCTTAATCGTTTTGGGTGCCCTATGTCTTTAGTATGTGATAATGGCCCTACGTTTTCATCATTGAAATTTTCTAACTGGGTTTTTGATCATGGGATCATTCTAAAATTTGCATCCAATTACTACCCCCAGGGTAATGGGTTAGTTGAGTCATCCAACAAAAATCTCCTGACTGTTATACACAAACTGTTAGAAATAAATCCAAAGGATTGGCATACCCAGCTTAGGTTCGCTCTTTGGGAAGATCATACAAGACATAAAGCTTCTATAGGGATGTCACCCTACCACCTAGTTTATGGATTAGAACCTGTGTTTCCTATACAATTGAAAATTCCTACCCTTTAGTTCATTAATGACTATTATGAGGAGGGAGACAGACGTGAGGCAAGACTTTCTGAACTATTGCATCTTGAAGAGAAAAGGGATGAAGCCCTAGAGAACTTTGCCAAACATCAAGGTGTTGTCAAGAGATGGTTTGATAAGAGAGCCAAGGTTAAAGCTCTTAGGATTTCTGACTTGGTTCTTTCCTGGGATAAAGCCCATGACCGTAAGGGAGAGCATGGAAAATTTGATAAGCTTTGGCTTGGACCTTACCAGATCTCAGAGATCCTGGGAGATAATGCCTTCTGTTTGAAAACTCTCACTGGAGAGGATATCCCACTACCTGTCAATGGGTAGTATTTGAAGCATTATTTCTAGTCTTGAGCTGTTTTTAGCTCTGGTCTTGTATATAGTTAGATTAGGGTTTTCCTTTTTGCTTTGCTTTTGTTTGTTTTGGTTAGTGTAGGTTTTCTTTCGGTTTGTTTTGTTTTTGCTCTGCTCTTGTTTTGTGGGGTTTCTCTATTTTCACCTAGAGGTGTTGCACCTGCATGGAAAATATGCCTTCTCTGGAATTGTTCTAAGTATTTCTTTGGGTGAACTTTAGTCTTGCATCTTGAAAGGATGGTTGAAATCTTTGCTGTTGCCAACAGTTTTAATGTCAAATCTATAGAAGATTGAGTCACTGGTGTGAATTTGAATTTGAAGTACTCTGAAAATCTTATATCCACCATATATCTTAAGAATCTTGCTATCACTATAGGAATCCATGTGAAGTCTTGTCAAGTGAAAAATCCTATTTCTGCTTCAATGCCACTGTGGTTCTCAGCCCTGAGTGTGAACTTCATTATTCACGAGTTGAAATGAAAGAAACATATAAAGAATATCAAAGGAAAGAAAAATGAAATATTGAATATCAAAAGAATAAATTTAATTTATCAGGGGTACCTAAATATCTCTACTGGGGCTATGGACGCCTGGCTGGCAGAAGAGCTATGTTCAGGAGATTCACAACAATAACCTTGTCAGGGCTATGGACTCCTCACTAGCAGCGAGGCCCTATCCAGGTTGCTTTTGAAGTTAGAATCCTTACGTAGCCTACCTTGACTGAACTTGGTTTCTGTAGTAACTTAAGGAGGGAAATGAACTCATGTGCACACACTTGGATTTTCAGTTTATGGAGGATTTGATCTATCCTTTGGTTCTGATTCTTTAAATCTTGCATTCTGACTTGTTTGTTTGATGGTGAGATTGAAACCAGAGATTCTGGGTTCTTGATTCATGTTCGGCATCAAATGCTTTGGAGCATTTTCCCAGCATAATTCACCATTTGTTGTGTAGTTTTTTGCACACATGCTCCGCTAGAGGCAGGGACCCTCTTTCGCTTCGATTTTGGTGTTTTGACCCTTTCTTTTGAGGTTATGTCCTACTTAGGCACGTGCTTAAATGTATATTTTGATTTCCTAAGTGTTTCCCGCAGGTTATTCATTGAAAATCCTAAGTTCTGGATGAATTTCGGGCTTTTGCTTGGATTCGAGATTTTCTGCCCTGGTCAGATTTTCCCAGATCCTGCTTGGACTCCGGCTGGACCCTTGTTGTTCGGGGATTTTTGATCTTTGCAGATTTCCACGTGGTCTGGATTTTCTCAGATTCTGCCTTGTCGTCAGATTCCTGAATTCCTTCTCTGGCTGTCTTATCGACAACATTAATGGCTCCGTACGTGTTCTGAGAATTGTATTTAACTTGATTTTGAGGTCTTTTATGCCATCCTGCTTCTTATCTACCCTCGTTGTGCTCAGAAGTGCTTTCATGTGAGTATTTGGTTGGGATTTTTGGGGCATTTGGCTTTGGCTTGATTGATTTGGTGGTGGTTTCTTGTGCGCTCTTGCCTTTGTTTTTTGTGGACACCCCTAAGCTTCGTGTTTGTTGCCTCTGAGATCAATTCCCGCTTTATAATGGTATGTGTCTGATTGCTCTGCTTTGAATTATGAATGGCATGTTGGTATTGTGAGAACTTGTGGGATTTGGATTCCTATGTATTTGTTTATTTTGTGCTAGGGTTGTTCAGTATTGCATCCTTTCTCATCTCCCAGGTGAGTTTTGAGTTCATGTGTCTATCTGCATTTTAATGAATCTTGCCTGAGAGTAATTAGTAAACCCTAGTAGTGACTCAATAGTGGAAACAACTAAATTCTGAGGCTGTATGTGTGCTAATGGTAGATGAATACGGTTCGGAGCTAGAGCAGTGCCATATCGGGTGATTTCGTCTTAAGATTGACCTAGAATACAAAGAAAATTTATGAAGGGTCCGTCCCTAACTTTCCCTAAGTTAAATTTTTCAAAATCCGTAGTTGGTTCAGTGTCTGGATGAAATTGGGATTCTCCATCTCTTCCGAATTCCCTTCGCTGTGACCATTTGAGATCGCTGAGATATCATATCGACCACCTTGAGGTTCGCCGAAGTGGTCTTCCTAGGTTCATTTTGGATCGCCGTGACACTATCATTTTTACACCGATGAAATCTTTTATGCATATCAGTCGGCGAGACCTTTTCTTTTGCCGAGACCTCACCCCGCAAAGGGATGTCCCATCGACATGCTTGTTCATACTCACTTTCGGAAAGACAAGTCCTAGTCGCCAAGAGCTTATGGAGGGATCCAGTAGCTTTACCGATATTCGTTTTCTTCGCTAAGACGTTTGTCCTTCGGCAAGACCTCCCACCGAGCACTTTTTGCTTTCACCAAGCTTTGTTCTTTCTAGTCACTGTAACCCTTCAAAGTCGAGGAGATGTCATTTAGGTCATTCTGTGTCTCAGCGAAACCCATTGTAGGTTTGTATTTGATCGCCAAGACATTGTGATTCTCACGACGAAAGCCTTTCTTTCGGCAAGACAAACCCATCGCCGAGAGCTCATAGCGGGCTCCTTTCATTTTGCTTATTTTCTATCCTGTCGGCGAGACCTTTTGCCGAACGTATCCTGCTCTTATCGAGTGACCTTCTATCGGGGAGACATTCATGCTTTGTTGAGACCTTACCCTGACTACCCGCTGGTCACATTGAGATGTTCCTCATTGATGTTTGGCAAGACTCTGTGAGTTCGCTGAGGCATCATATAGATAAATTTTGGTCTGGCCGAAGTGATTACTTGAAATATGATAGTCGGTGAGACAAGGGCGATTCGCTGTGACCTTATACTAAAGAAAATATCTCATCAACATGACTTTCATATTCACTTTTAGCAAGACATGCCCCATTCGGCATGACCTCTTTCCGAATGAAATTTGTTCTGCCGAAATCACTCGTTTGCTTCACTGAGGCTTCCCCCTAGTCACCGTGATGTTACACCGAAACCACTAAGTCTTAGCGAAACCTATCCTAGTGACTTCCATTGGTGAAACTCCTGGGCGTCGCCGAGACTTCTCGGTGAAATGATTAACTCTTACCGAAATCTTTGTTCCAAGAATCTCCTTTGGTCTGGAAATTTTCCTAAACCGCGGATGTTCGTCAGGTCTGGATTTCTCTGAAATCTGCCATATCCCAGATTTCCCAAAAATTCTCTTTGGCCCATTCTTCACGAAAATCCATCCCTCACGGATTTCCCCAAAATCTAGTGAAATGTAAAGGAACATGAGACAATTGGATTCATTTATGATTTATGGTACATTTTATAATGATTTCTTGACATATTTGGATTTCCCTTATGGTTCACTGATGAAAATGATCAAGTTTAATGGTTAATTAGGTATTTCTTGGTTATTCCATTAGAATCCGATCGGTATGGAGTTTCCCGAAATTCCTCTCTGGCTCAGATTCCGCAGATGGTCTTGAAACCCAAAATTTGTTGTGGTCATTTTATATGGATTTTAATAACACCTTGACTATGTGAGATGCATTCTAATGGTGTTCTGATGGATTAACCTTTCTCTCCTGTGGTTTTTACTATGATTTTCTTGTTGAGTGCTGGCTGAATCAAGCAAAGCAGCAGCTAGTTCCTCATTATCTGATGTAGAGAGGATTAAGCTAGACATTAAGAGCAAGGTCTCAGAGAGTAAGATCACTTCTATTTGGTCAGAAGTCACTGACACAAACATTGGCCTCTGGGACTACGAGGAATTTAAAGCAAGGATGGCAGCTAAGGATCCTCCTTTGGTGACTAGAAGGATGATGGAATCAGGCTTGTCATAGGTAGCCAGTTTCCCTTCTACAATACAATGTTATGAGTTGGTCCTTGAGTGCACCAGGCACTATGATTAGGACACACAAAGGATAATTGGTCCACAAGGGAGAGTTATAAAAAATCTTAACCCTGTCTCTATCGCTCAAACATTTGATATGCCCGACGGATCTCATGTTGTAGGATTCACCATTCAAGCAACTCAAGAATTCTACAATGAACAAACTGTGAAGTCTTAGCAACTGATCAATTCTTGGCTGGAGAAGCCTAAGTCTCACTACTCCAAATTACTAAAGCAGCTATTCAAAGCAAAATTCAAGAAGGAATACTATGATGCCATCACCTTTCTAAGCAGGGTGGTTGGATTGAGGAGTGTTGGTACATTTGAGAATTAGATGTGCCATGTGATTGTAAGGATGGAACAAGAGAAAATTGACTACCATTGGGCAGGGGTCATCAGCCAAGTAATTCACAAGCAATTATCCAATGTGTTGCAGACATAGACCTTCAAAATGAATTCATATTTGGTCTATGTACTTGCTAGGTTCCATCCCTACAAAGGATTGGATACAAAGGGAATTTTTGGATAGGATATTATTTATGAAGTTTTCCCTCAATTGCATTGGGGAGGCTCAGACTACAGAAGGGAAAATGATGCATTCACCATGCATGTCACCAGAATGTTTCAGGAAGTAGAGCATGTTAGAATTTCAGATCAAGCCATGGAGCTCAACAAAAAATATGGAGCTTGGTTTATTCAATTTCCAACTTTCTCCTCTATTCGGATTGATGGCTGCCAGAAAGCCCCATACAGACTCCCAAGGTATCCCACTGATCACATCATATTATTGGAAATAACTAGACATATTTGTGATGTTGATGCCATTGTCAAGAAGGACAAGCATAAGACTGGATTTGGTGGAGACTTCCCCTTGAGGATTAGCACTGGAGAGGTTTGTCCTTCCATTGGTTCCGCCCAAGCCTCAGAGGAAGAATTGAGTTCTTTTGGTTTGTCTCTCCACTCCAAGAGGTCTAGGTTTGATATCATAGGAGAGGCTCAAAAGAAGGCTAGTAGAGAGTACAACCATAAGGTAAACTTAGAGGACTACTAGGCCAACTACAGTGATGAATACAAGGTCTGAAAGAAGAAATTCTCCCAACTTCCGGTGGAAGCAGTCCGATTGTACAATGTGAGGGCAGCCCCTGATCAATTGGAGGATGATGGGAACCTAATTCAGGATCATGCCTATGAGGCGGTAAAGGACAAACCAATTGGTGACGTGGATTGTTTGGAGGAGGAAAAGATAGAGTTTAAGCAATTGATGGATCCAGTTCTCAAATTCACTAAGATGTGGCTAAAGCATAAGCTGTGGGAATTGGAAAATAATGGTGTATAGTGCACCTATGCTCTTATGGGAGATTTGGATCCCCACTCCACCTCTGAAGAATCAACCGAGCAGGATCCTAAGGGTAAAGTTAAGTTGGACTCCCCATCCAAGATCAAGACAAAAGGTGTTCAGGGAGAGGAGGCCCAGGAAACAATGAAACAGAGAAGGCCAAAAGCTAAGAAAAGGACTAGAACTAAAGGATCTGAACAGAAGGAGGTTGGGGAGCAAAATTTTGAGACTAGTGCTCTCCTACTTAAAAGGAAAAGAATTGTCAAATTGTTGGAGAAGGCTTGCTCCAAGATTGGGGAGGAAGAAGTTGTCCCAGCAGTGATAAATATTGAAAGCTTAGAGGAGAAGGCCAAAATGTATCCAAGGAATTCTAGGACTCCTTCTCTCAGGGACAGTGTGCCTAAGACTGACCTACCTCTAGTGGTTTCTCATGAGGAGCAACATGATAATGTTCCTTCCACTCATGAAATTCAAATTGAACTAGGTGAGACAAAAGAGGTTGATGAAGAATTGGATACTGAGGGAGCGGAATTCCATGCGGGTGATCTCCACAGTGCAGACGTAGAAATTGAAAAGATAATGCAATCCCCTATGGTTGCATATGTAGGATCTCCAGTCACAAATGAAGAAGTTCAATCTCCTCCAAGGGAAGAAGAGGCATAAAAGATCCCATCACTTGAACATGAGAAGGAGCACATTGAAGAGGAAAGGAATAGGGATGAGACTCCTGATAAACATAATTTGAGTAAGGAGGCACCTAAGGATCAGCAGGAGGAGAAGCAGGCTGAGGAATGATTGGAGTCCAGTGTCCCTAAATGGCTTGACAGAGAAATAAAGAGAAAATAGGTGGTTGTGGAGGATAGTCCACCGAATTGGGATGCACTACTAGCTAAGATTGGAAAGGACAAGGGTAAAAAGAAAGCTAGAGTGATCTCGAGAGTTGAAACAGATGAGGTGCATAACAAGGTTGTCCATATTGCTACCCCTATTCGAGATAAAAATAGAGACGATGTGGCTGGAGATGATTATAATATATAGACTTTTAATCTTGGGCCTACATCCATCGAGCAGGACATTGAGGATTATGAGGGCTCCAGTGCAGTCATTGTGGATAGGTTGAGAAGGGAAATGAAGACCAAGCAAGAGTTGAAGAGAGAAAATGAAAATCTCAAGAGATGCTTGGAGGAATTAATGAAGCCACTGCAGTCCATTAATCCTTCTTCCTCTGCTACCAATCCTCTACCTCAGGAAACCATCACCGAGCTGGAAAAGATTAAAGCGTCCGCTATTGCCACTGTGAGTTGGTTGAAAGGGGTGCAAATTAAGGGTGATGAAAGTATTATGGAGATCCTATCAATAGGAAATGATGTTGTCATGACAACTAAGCGGTTGAAGGCAGTATTAGCACAAGATAAAGAGGATATGGATCTCCTTCTGCAGAAAACCAAAACTATAATGGAATACACCTGGGGCAGATTGGTGAGCAATGAAATCCTTCCTTCTTCCAGAGCTACTGAGCCATGGGAATGGTTTCAAGCGTTGCAAATTAGGAAAAAAGTGTTGAAAAAGATTTAGAAACAAAGGAAGCAGATTGATGACACCCTAACTGGGGTTTACAATGGTTCCAATGCCTTCTTTGAAATCATGACGGGAAGAAGAAGGATCGTGCCCAAGTACTTGAGCCTGGAACAATCTAGAGAATGGTGGCATGATGTCTATGCACCACTTGATGATGGGTCTATTTCTAAGCACCGGTTGGATGATGCGGCCACCTACCTTGTAGTTATTGACAAATATCTAACATATAAGGTAGACTGGGATAAGTCAGTCAAACACTCAAGAGAAGAGATTGCGTCCATTGAGAATCAACTTAGGGTTTTACCTTTTCCACCTGTGGCCGACTTGGATGTGTTGTTCTTGAAGGTACATGAAGAGCCAGATCGGGGCATAGATAATAGGGAAGGGAGCTAATGATAGGCTGCAGCGCGATTTGTGCTTCCCTATTATCTTCCCGCGCATTGGTCCAAACTGCATCACGGATCTCAGGCTGACTTGGACGAGATGTTCATTTAATGCTTGTTTGACCCATTTCAAGGGCTCTCTTGGCCTGGTTGTTGTGCTGAGTTATTGCTGCGAAACCCTTGCTTGACCAACGAGTTTCTGGGGAATTCTATATATTGGGCATGTCGCCTCATTTGTAAAGGGTTAGAAATAGTTAGAAGGTTAGAACTTGTAACCAGAATATAGAGTAGAGCTAGTTAGAAGTAGAGTAAGTTATCAGGTAGTTTCCCTCAAGCAAATATTTTGATAGAAAGCTAGAATTGTTGCTATAGTTGACAGTTTGAATACAAGAAATGACATTGTGATTTGGTGCCATACTTGTCTCTTTTGTTTTGCATGGTTCTTGTTATTCCATCTTTAAAATTGCTTTGAGAAGGTTAACGTTTAGATTAGATTTGGATTTGATAATGTTTGTGATTCAAACTTGAATGTTGCAGCAATCCTTCAGTCCATACTTTTTGCAACCAACTGATTGTTAGTTGCTTTGCAAAGTTTGCCTGGACTTCATATTTTAGTGTGCTTAGTTCGATTGTGAAGATTTGTTCATTTCAACTGCAATAGGGTTGTTGAATGAGTGTTCATAATTTGAAAATCTTAACACCTTAGAAGATTGCACTATTTTCTGTGAGATTGCAGATTTATCTTGGTCAAGCAGAGATTAGTTTTGAGGGATTGGTCCATTTCGAGTATTGGTTACTTTCATTGTTGATCTTAGGAGTAGTATTAGACTTAGAAATCTCTTTGAAATCCTTATTCTTTTTCTATTTCTTTGATTATTGGGTTAAATCTAGGATTGAAGTATCACCAGTTTGTTAAATCTGGTGAAATCGATTCAGTAGTTTGCTTGTAGTAAGGTCCCATTGTGATTACCAGCATTTTCACATTTTATCACTGAGTTGTTTATGTATTTTCAAGACCTGACATTAGAGACCTTGGGGTTATCTCTTGAGGCTTTCTGATAGAGATTTACCTTTCAAGAGAGATAGGATATTGTATCTTGTCTGTGTTGTTGTTGTGCATAAAACACCATCAACACATACCAATGCTAAAAGATGTGAAGAATGATGTGGTCATGAAGCTAACTATTGCCACATATGACATGAGAGATCTGACTACTAAACCCATTGCAAACCCAACCGCGAGATATGTTGCTATTATGGTTGGACAAAAAATATACTTTACCAATTGAGGCAATTATGTATTTGCTACAATAATTCATACTACACATGAAATGGGAGTAAATCAGAGAGATTGTGATCTATGTGAATTGCTTAGGATGCAACTTATAGAAAACCTAAGCTATATTAAGTCAAAGAAACACTCCTTCAAGTTTGGCACATTGGTAGTTTTTCTGCTGTTCTATTTTCTGAGGGAGCTACCGGGAAGGAAAAACATTATATGAGAGTGCAACAGGTTGGTTGTACATCAAATATTTGAACACTTGAATAGGATAGGGTTCCTAAAAGCCTTGTAAAGATGTATGCAAAGGAAATAAATTTTCTTGTAACCACTAATGACTGCATCATAGAAGTAGTAGAATCCATAAATCTCTGGATAGAGCCTATGGGATATGAAATTGATGTACAAATGGCTAAGAAGTTCATTGAAATGTTGTTAAGAAGTCCTAGGGAGCCCTCTCCACCCTGACATGGTACATATGCAGAATAATCTAGAGTGAAGTGCACTTGGAAACTTCTACACCCCTAAAAAAAGAGTAAACAAGAATGTTGAGGTATCCTTCGAGGCACATTCACTCTCTAAGGAGTATGTTGATTTGTTAAAGGAAGCTCTTGATGAAAGGAAGGCTAGATCATCTGAAGAGTCATCTAGACCTAAAAATTTACAAAGAATATCTTCTATTTCTGCACCTACTTCCAATGTTGCTACAATAGAGAAAGGAAAGAAGAAAGAACACAATACTTCTTCATTAGATGATGTAACTACCTCTACTGGTCCTAGTACCCATGATTTTAAAAGAAAGAACATACCCCCTACAACATGATTTACTACACCCAGAAGAAGAGTAAAGAAAAATTCTAACATGAAAAGAAACCTAAGTGATATTGTATAGGAAGAAATAGATCTTGGCATGCAAGAAGACCAACAGTTGAGAAGAAATAGGATCAATACTTCCTCTAGCAAAAAAGAAGCAAAAACTAGAGTCAATATCTCAACAAATGAAAAAACAAAGGAAGAAGAAAATGCTTTCAAAATTCATGTACATAAGGAACATCAGATCCTAAGGGGGAAATTCTTGGCTCTCCTCCAGAAAGTGATCGACCATCTCTAAATCTAGGAGCCTTAGTGAATAACATGATTAACAATGAGGATCTTTTTTTGACTACTAAGTTTTTTGATGAAGTTAATGATTAGGATAAGGAAACCATTATTAATGCTTTCATTTAGTATATAGTTATTTGCATTGTGAGTATGGAAACTATTTGAAAGAAAGTGACTAACAATGTCTGGAAAGTGTTAGTACAAAGGAGGTACGAAGCCCTAAATTTTTATGATAAGGTGAAAAATTATTCCTTGAATTCTTATGGATCCTCTTTATTTGAGGAAGAGGCTGCTAATTTGTTAATAGAATGTTCTACATTGTTTAGAGTCAATTAGAGAGTCAATATTCTTATGACTAATGAGAAATAAAGTATACAAAAGGTAAGGCAAGACACTCTGGAAATAGTCATAAAATTGGCAAAGAATTATGGGACAAGAACCACTTCTTCATCCCATACAGATCAAGCATAGGAGCATATTAATGTTATAAAGGTAATGGATCATCCAGTTTTGGAAAGTGTTGGTGAAATATATGATGTTTCAGAGACACCAGCCCCTCTGAATGATACAAAGGAGACAACCAGCAAACATACTGAAGATCTTGACATAAAGATGATACTGTTAATGAATTAGAAGATCATGAATCTATCAAAAACAATGGTAAGAAAGACAAAGATGAAGACGAAGGAAACAAGGATAAAAAGAAAAGTGATGAAAAGGATGATGAGGATAAGAAGGAGAAAGAAAACAAAAATAAATCTTCTGAAAAACCCTCTAGAGAAGAAAAAGGAGAAGATAAAAAAGAAAAAGAAGAAAAAGAAGAAAAAAAGGAAGAGGAGAAGAAGGAAGAGGAAAACAAGAAAGAATCTCAGGCTGAAAGGAGTGAAGAAGAAAATCCAAGGCTGTTGAGCCATCAAGACCATTCGAAGAATCTTCTAGAAGCACTCTCAAAGGTCTATTGACAAGGAAAACGAGACTTTAGTTGGTGCTACCACCTCAATTAATCAAGTTGCCATCACATCCAGGTTATGTATATTTGACTAAGATTGCATCAGATGAAAGAATAAAGATTTTTGAAATTTTTCTCAACTCTGTTACTTAGGAAACTACTAAACCTTACCAAAGAAGAACTAAATTGATAAATAAAGCTATTAGAGCTTTATAGGAGACAACCCCCATTGTCACCATTAATAATTCAATAATAGTGATTGAGAACTTAAAGTTCGTAGTTGATTCTGTCAAGGAATATACCTCTAATCTTAAGATCTGAACCATGAAAGAGCCAGAGTTGAGTCTTCTAGAGAAAAGGTTATTGATTATAGAGGACAAATTTGCAATTATACATAACAAAGTATTGTAGAGTTTGAAAGAAGTAAAGGATTGTGATGAAGAAGCTCAAATATTGTTTACATATTACATGTGATGGCTTGACACCACTTGAGGCATTAAGGATTTAATGGACTCAATAGAGTCTTAGCTTGTTGATGCCTATAGAGACTAGAAGATCGACGATGATAGAAGCTACATTGGTGTGACTTCTATTGTAGACCTTCATAACAAATTTTTCATTCTCCAAAGGAAAACAAATATGCAATAAGGTGCTTTGGATAGCTTGGAGATCTGGTAATGTCCAAACATATTTCCATATCAAGTTCCCTGGTAGATGCAGAAAAATTGGAGAAGATGAACATCAATGCATCCACTCAAGAAGAAGGAGAAAAATCCCTAGTGGAATTGGAATTACTGAATAAATCTCTTACCAGAGCAAAAGGGGTCTAGATGATGGAAAACCAGCTTGGGAAGCAATTCTCAAAGAACTACAAGATGCCTCAAGTTCTTAGTTTCTATTTAATGTTTCCTTACCCTTTGTCCTTGATGTCAAAGGGGGAGTAGGCTTTGTGTGGAGAAGGTTCTATGTAGAGAAGGGTTTGTTTAAACAATATTTTGGTGTTTTGGTTTTAAAAATAGTTTTGTGTTTTTGTACATATGAAAGGGGGAGTTGAGTGCATTGATGTTGCAAAATTTTGGTTGTGAAGTAAGCTTTATTATTGGCACATGTTTCCATCAATGACAAAGGGGGAGATTTTTGGAAGAATGAAGAATACCTCCGGTATGTTCTCATTGATGTCAACATTTTCTGGTGACTGACTATTTTCTTAGCTGGTAAACTATCTCTATATTGATCCGGTAATTTGGTTCGAAAATACTCTTAGTAAAATATTTCTCTATGAGTTTTTGATATGATGATCATGATTATTAGTTATAGCTATAAATAAGTTTCCAACAATTTTGGTTGATCGAGCTACAAGATATATAAATGATAGATGTTCGGCATTACTTTGGCCGACATGATTAAGTGATTTCACCCACAAGTTCCGCTTGTCCACAAGTTCTCTTCATCCTAGCTATCCATGATGTGATTTGTGCCAACTTTCTTTTCTCCTTCTCTTCACTATGGTGTTAAGTAATCTCTTCTTTCAAAATCATTACATAAGGTTTTGATCGTCTTCATAATATTCTTCTTTTGCTTCTTCCCTATTTGTTTCTCCATCTCTCTTTCTTCATTTATGAAAATATATTTCTTTGAAGGTACTATTGATGGTGTTTTCTACATAGCAACAACTCAGACAAAATATCATATCCTATCTCTCTTGAAAGGTAAATCTCTATCATCAAGCTTCAAGAGATAACCCCAAGGTCTCTAATGTCAGGTCTTGAAAAATGTAGTGAAACAACTTCGAGATAATGTGAAAATGTTGCTAATCACAAAGGGACATTACAAAATAAATGTTGGAGATCTAAAACTTATCAGGTTTTGCAATGTGTTGATACTTGAAATCCTAAACCTAACCCAAATGATAAAGAAATAGCAAAAGATAAGGGTTTCAAGAGAGATTTCTAAAACTAAAATGACTCCTAAGACTGACAATGCAAATGATGAAATGCTTGAAATGAACCAGCCCCTCAAAACCAATTCCTGTTGAACCTAGATTTTATGTGAAATCTTATAGAAAAGGTGCAATCTTCTAAGGTAACAAATATTTTTAGATCGCAAGACATTCATTCAATCCAACCCTATTCTGCAATTGAAATGGATAAGTGCTCATGATTGAACTAAGCACAAGAAATATAAAGTCCAGGCTAAATTTACACAACAAATCACAATCAACCAGTTGCTAAAACTATGGACTAGGGATTGCTACAAACAACTTCAAGCATCAAACCATTAAGCATTACTAAAACAAATCTAATTCTAAATCTAACATAAACCCAATATTTCTGAGTAATCTCAAAAGAATGAACAATAAGAAGCATGCAAGATAACCAACACAAGAAAAGTCACCAAGGCACAATGTCTTCACTTGTATTAAATAACCCAAAGTAGCAACAATCCCAGTATTTTGTATTACAGTACTCGCTTCAAAATAAAAACCAACTCGTAACTCTAATTCCTGCTCTATCACCTAATTCACTCCAAAGTCTAATTGTCTAGCCCTTGCAAATGAGGTAAAATTCCCTACTAATAGGGATTACATGCAATGTCGGCCTAGATGGGAGTTACAAAGATAAAATGGCCACAAACAAGTTGGCTAGGGAATATTCTAAAATTAGCAACATTCGCACTCAGTGCTTAGGAATCTTTCAGGTCGGCCTGAATTCTTCAATGAAGCTCGATCCATTGTATGTTGAGGATGGCATAAGAGATAATGGGAAGCACAAATTTAGACGTGATCATTCATTATCTAATCCCTTATCTTTATCTTGACCTATTTTATCTTGCACCAACAGGAAAATCCTTTCCAGGTTGGCCAAAGGTGGAGTGATCAACACTTTGAATTTCCCCTCAATAGATTTAATATATTCCCTTGATTGTTGGATGACCCTATCCCATTCCACCTTGAGATCCTGGTATTTCTCCATCACAATAATATAGGTGGATGCATCATCTAAATGGTGACCTGCGACTAGACCATCATCAATTGGGGCATAAACTTCATGCCACCAGTTCCTTAATTGCTCTAAACTCAGATGTTTTGGTGCAAAATTCCTTCTCCTAGTCATTATCTCAAAGAATGAAATATAGTTATTGTAGATATCACCCAAAGTATTCCCTACCTATTGACCTTGCTTATGAATTTTCTTCAACAACCTCTGTTTGATTTGCAGGGCCTCATACCACTCCCAAGGTTCTAAAACCTTTGAGGAGGAAAAAATTCCATCACCTACCAATTTATCCTTAGTATAATCCATAAAAGTTTTTGTCTTATGCAGGAGAAGGTCCACATAAGTTTTATCTTGTCCCAACACATTCTGTAGCCACTTAGATGACCTGTGTGCATCCCCACAAGTTGATACAATCTCCTTAATCATGTTGTATCCTCTAAGAATCACTTCTTGCAACCATTCATTTGTGGCCTGTGTAGAAATATTCATCCTTCCAAGCTCACTAAATGCATCCTTAGGTTATAATCCTTCATGAGCTATCCCTAGTGATCTTAGAAATCACCTTTTCCCTCTTCTTTGCTTTCCCTTTTCCAATGTTGGCTAGCAAATCATCCTAGTTGCGAGGAGTATCATCTACAACAATCTAATTTCTCTTAAGTCTTTCACTAAGCCAACTAGGAGTAGGGACTTTTGATTGTTGTTCATCTTGTCTTTCTTATTCTAGTTGACCCATGGAAGAATCAACATTCAAATCTTGCACCACATGAACTTCACCTTTATCTTCCTTCTCATCTTCCTGCTCATCCTCCTCTTGATTTTGGCTTTCCTCTTGATACAATGTCCCTATCACCACTTGGATTGGAGAGGGAGTTCTCTCATGTGTTTCTTCCTTTTCTAGGATTTTCTCTTCTTCATTACCAGTAGGTGAGTTCCCATATGACACTAAGGGGGATTGCAAGATCCTATCAATTTCAACCCCAACACTATGAAGATCCCCAACATTGAATTTTCTTGTTTCCTCACCTTAAGGGGGATCTTCAAAGGTTGCCTCTGTGGATTTTTTTCTCATTATGTAATTCTTGAGTTGAAGAAGGGGCATAAGTCTCTTCTTATTGAAGCATAGTGGAGGAAATTGTAGGAGCACCCTTTTTCACCACACCTTCTTTAGGAGAGGGAGTTCTAGACTTTCTGCTATAAACCTATGTCCTTTCCTCAGAGCTCTCAACATCTATTAACTAGGGTCTTGTTTCCTCTTTTCCTTGTCCTTTAGAGGGCTCATTCTATTTTCTTGATGTTCTTGCCACCCTTCTCCCTTTAGGCATAAGATCATCATCCTTCTCCCCTTCCTCCTCATGCTCTTCCTCTTGAGCAATTGTCTTTTCCTTAGAGGCAGGGTTCCTTTTCTTTTCCTTCTCAGCCTTTGTTTGAACACCTTTGATTTTGATCTTGAAGGGAGAACCCACCTTTTCCTCTCCTTTTGGATCTTTCTCATCCTCTTCAGAGGTGGATTGAGACTCCAGATTTCCCATCAGATCATATGTATACTACTTCCCCTCACTGTCCAGTTCCTATATCTTATGTTTGAGCCACAACTTAGTATATTTAATAACATGAGCATTGAATTTCTCCAACTCTGTCTTTTCCTCCTCCAACTAGTCAATTTCACTAATGGGATTGTCTTTGATAGGTTCACAGTCATGGTTCTGAATCAACTCCCCATCATCATCAACTTGGTCTAGGATGGACTTAATGCCATAAAATCTAATTAAATTGACTGGAAACCTAGAGAATCTCTTCCTTTAGACCTATTGGTGTGTGTTTTATGACACACTAAACACTCTAGAATAAAGAGTCCAAAGACGCTCTATCCTCTCTTGAAAAAGTACCTCATACGCTAAGATTGGAAGAAAGGTCATATGACAATTCCAATGTTTCGTAAGTTGGGGGTGGACAAGCTCAATGGATGATGTGATATGCTGGTATCACAAAGGGACTTTTGATAGGAAATTACTCAAAAGTAAGGATTTAGGTTGATTTGACATTGAATGCTCAATTATTTTTGGGATTTTTAAGATTTTCAAAAAGAAAAAAGGAAAAAGGAAAAAGGATAAGGGTTTAGAAGTCCTATACTAGGCCTATGAAATCAAGCGAAGGTATGATTAAGTGAAACTTAGGAACAAGACTTTGTTTTGCCACAAAAGAAATGAAAACTACACAAAGAAAGTGCAATCTTCTAGGATTTGTGCTTAATATCTCTTCACCAAGAACAATACCATCAAGAGAACAGTATTATTAAAAGTAAACAATTGAAGCATCCACATTATTAGCTCAGTCTAACTTTACGCATTGAAAGGAAATCATCCATCCAAAGAAAGTATGAGCGAGAGTTCCACCAATATATACTATCAATCTATCATTCATCTAACTTGCATTCAATTCAAATACTATTTTAATCTATTCTATATGGAAGATAAATATGGAACCATGCAACCACTTGAAAATAAGAGGATTCAAAGCAACTCATGTGATATGAACTTTATTTTCAAAGTAGTCTTAAGCAAAAATTTCATGTCTCTCTCCTAAATAAATGAAATGAATGGGGTTTATATAGGCACCCCAATTACAAAGCAATGGCCCAGATTGATTTGAGATCAATGGCCAAGATTATTTCAAGAAACCCTAACCCTAAAAAGCATAACTAACTCCATGGACACATGGCACAAGTAGGATGAGCCACTTGGAATGTGGAAAATAATGACACCTTAATCAAGCAAGTGAGAATCCAAAATGGAATTCCCCTTGGCTTGCTCTCTGGCTCCAAATGCAAGAAACTTTGTCATCACCAAGTCGATCTCCTCCATTGATATGTTTAGCATAGTATCCAGCTACACTCCAATTATGTCCAAGGTTTCAATGCACTGAATGAAAGTATTCTCCCATCTACCCTCTTGCTTCTGAAAGTTATCCATAAAGTTCAAGAGGGAAGACATGTCATCTAGCTAGTTTTCCTTGATAATCTGCATTTCTTTGAAGTAAATATTCATCACACTTTCTTTCAAACCTTCCAAATCCAAGCCACTTGTATCATGAGTCTCTTTCCTTGTTAATCCTTAAAGAGAGGTGAGGATTTTAAGCTATATTTTCCCAAGAGAATTCTGCATAACAACACACTCTTCTTTCATTCCATCATACACATTTTTCTTTTCCAACAAATAATGGTACCATCTACTGAAATCATATGAGGCTCCTTCATCAATATTCTTGTGTTGAATCATGTTGAATTGTTCGAAGTTAGTGTCTACTACTTTCTTCCATCTCGATGATAGTTGGGATTCTGGATAAAATTCCCTGAGAACTTCTCTCCTTGATTCTTCCTAACTCCACCTCCTATGTTCTTCGAAGTAGACATTGCACCTGTACGAAGCTTGAAGTTAGAAAATGTTCATAAATTGCAAAGAAGAGTTTGTGCTTAAAATTTTATGGTTGGAGAGTATTCAAAAAAAATAATTAAAAATTCAAGAATTCGATTGTAAAGGATGAATAGAAAATAAATTCTAATAAAATGAAATTTTATCAGCAGCCTTCATCGTTTTCAAGAACATTCAGAGAATTTTTAAATAATTTACAGGAATTTTAGAGCTGGAACTGAAGTTTTTCCACAAGTTGAAGCTTTAAATTCTTTTCTTCCTCAAATTCACCACTAGTGATCTTATAGTTGCTTGAGAAATCTTGGAAATTCAAGAAAATATTCAATCTCTTGCTCTGGAATTGATTTAACTTGCAGCTTATGCAAAGAAAATGCTGAAGAAGGATGCCTTTGGCTGAAAAGAAGCGTGTTGTTCAAAGAAAGTTCGACTTGGGAATAATGAAAAAAACCTCTCAAGCACTTCTTTTATAATAAAAACTTGCCTTATTTTCCTGGGTCGACCTCTTCTCTAACTAGTTGCTTTGTCTTTAAAAATGCAAAAAGTGATCTCATCTTCTTTTTGATTTTTCAAGGGCACCCCTTTGTGTGTATGTTAAGTTTTTAATAAAAACTTAAGTTATTTTATTTTTCATGTCTTAGAAAAATTGACCTCTAAGTGGAATTATGCACTTTACAACTAGATTTTCTCCTTCTACCAAGGTGACTCTTTGCCTTAGTCAAATTTTTGAACCTCTCCTTGGAAATATGCCCTTCAACTGGAATTTTCACCTTTTTAAGTGGATTTCGACTCCATCATAGAATTCTTGAAGTCTTAATTGGATTTTTCATTTTCCTTAGCTAATTTCCACTTTTAGATATATTCGCCAATTGGAATTCTTCCTTATTGAACTGGATTTCCTTCTTGAACTTGGGCGAATTTCAACAGGCTCTTTTTAAATGACTTTCATCAAGGTAAATGAATTTTAAAAGGATTTTTCCAAGATTCAACTATATTTTTCTCCACGGGTGCACTTCTTCAGACTTAGGCTATTTTTACCACTAATTTCATGCTGGTCGTCATGATTCTCTTGCTTTTTACTTATTTTTTCATTGATTTTTTTCTTGGAGCTCCGATTTTCACTTGATTTTCCAAATTTTTTGCATGCTTTTCAATTGATTTTTTCTTGCTTTTCTCGTGATTTTTTTATTTTATTTTTTAGATTTTTGCTTTATTTTTGCATGCTTTTTAATTCTAAAAATGGAAACTTTGACTCCACTACCAGTGGGACCTAACACTTTCTAAAAATAGAAACTTACTAAAAATAGAAAAAGAAAAAAAGCAACTTTCTAAAAATAGTAAATCCTAGATTGGTCCAAAAGTGCCAAAAATGAAAAAAGAAAAAAGCAAAAAATCAAAATCCCTAAACAATAGGAAGTGTTAGAATTGAGTGAAAGCACATGAAATCCTCATCCACTGGGCCTTCTGAGCACTTATATGACATCTAAGCATAGTTTCAGGCTTGAATTCTTAACTTGGCTCAGGTGATGACTCCAGACTCTGACATGAAACCCCCAGAGCAACAAAGCTTATGAAATTTCCACTTAAAGCTAAACCCTAAAAACAAACCACTGAGGGTCCCCATTCGCAATGGGGCGATGTGTGAAATAGGTCACAATAGGACCTCAAACTCATCTTTACAACTAGCCCAATAATCTTCAATGTCATCTCCGTGCCTGAATCCTCTACTAGCTCTCTTCTGGGCTTCGCCTATTCTGTCAAATCTGGTCCTTTTAGAATGGAATGTCAAGCCAAGAGTACTCATCTCTTCTTCAGAGGAATGTGCTATAATTGAAGACAGGAATGCCTCATTGACTCCTACCCTCAATGGGAAATTTCCTCCCAAGCCAGTTTTATGCATGTCCTTCAAAATATCATCAAAGGGGGAGACTTTCCTGTAACCTCCAAAAGTATGATGTGGTTTGTTGGGTACCTAGGCAATCTATAAGGAGCCCTTTGGAAACCATCAATTTTGACATATGAGAAGGTATGAAACTGAATAAACCATGCTCCATACTTCTATACCAATTCCTTGGCTGCATCAGAAATCCTCACATGTTCTGCCCCTTGTAACATTCTTGTGGTATACATGTTGAATGCATCATTCACCCTCTTGTAGCTTGATCTATCCAAATGCAACTAGGGGTAAACCTCATAGATAACACCCTGGCCAAAGATCCCTCATGTACTCAACCCCTTGTATGGATGAAATCTCGCCGAGGCATAGACCAAGTAAGATGTCATTGTGAAGCTCTTGGTTTGCAAAAAAATGCACAATTGTTCATGGATAATGGCACTGATGATACCTGGCCAATGATGGTCCACATTTTTCTCCATTCTTATTATGATGTAAAAACATCCAACTTTCAAATAACCATGCATTCTTCAAACCCACCACCCTACTAAGGACAGTTATTGCATTATAGTATTCTGATTTGAACTTGGCTCTGAATAGTTGTTTAGGAAACTTGGAGATGTGGGGCTTAGGTTTTTCCAACTAGGAATTAACAACTTGCAATGCCTTATTTGTATCATCTGCATAGTACTTCTTGGCCATGTCAAGATCAAAACCTACCAAATGGGATCTATCTGGCATACCAAATGTCTGGGCCACCAAGACAGGAGAGAAAGTGGCAAGCACCTTGCCTTGTCGAGTAACTATTCGTTGTGTAGCCGGATCATAGTGTTTGGCACAATCCTAGACTAGCTCATAGCATTGTACTGCAAGAGGTAAACCAACCACATGAGCCAACCCAGAGCTCACCAATCTTCTTGCCAACAGAGGAGGGTCTTTCATTTCCATTCTTTCCTTGAACTCTTCATAGTCCCATTTCCCAACATTGGTGTTTGTTAATTCTGACCAAATGGAAGCCAACTTTCTCTCAGGGATCCTTCTTTTCATGCCCAACTTAACTCCTTCAGCCTCTAAGATAGAAGCTCCCTCATCACTGGGATCCATTACCTTTCCCTTAGCACTTTTAGTAGTGGCCTTGCTTGACTCAGCATGCAGTTCAACAAAAGATCATAATAAATATCCATTATAGCATGAGATTCCAAGTTAGTCCATCATAAATAACATGTTCATCATTCAAAAGAATCCAAACAACAATCAAAATCCCATTGAACTATCATTAAAACACACTTTCTTCAAAGTTCAGGATTTTCACCCCTTCACATAAATTAGACTAGAAGGGAATTTTGGGAAATTCCAAGCTAGGCGGAATTTAGCGATGAAAGTGTAATAAGCATCCAAGAGGAATTCAATCATCATCATTACTTACTAAATAACATGATACACCTTTAATTCACTCAAATCAAACACATGAAGCACAATCATTAATTGCTGACTCATTTATTCCTTCAATTCTTTACTTCTAACAGATTTTTGAGGAATTCCATCGAGGACGGAAATCTGCAAAATTGGTAAGAGCTCACACATTTCGGGAAAATGAAGGACCAATGGAAGCTCGGTAAAATCATAAGGCAGTGAAATTCCGCAAAGTCAACATGGTTTTTGCTTTCTTGCACATCCTCAGGAAAATAGAGGGGTGGTGGATACTCGGGGAATTCCACAGGTGAAGGAATTCCGTGAAGGACTCAAAATCGTGAAAGTTCTGGTTTGTTCATGATTTCTCCCAAATTGATCGAATGATCATGAATTTGGGGGATTTGGGCTCAGATCTTATTCGCCTTAAATCATTCATTGATGAATCAGATTTACACTTCACTCAAAGGCAATTTGTTGGTCACTAGTGAAGGCTCTAAAAAATAAAAAACCCTAGGTTCTGCCATGAATGCACAATCTCAACTTGTACTTACTTGCTTGTTTCACTAAATCAAAGAAATAAATCCTGTCAAGGCCTACACAAGAAAGGAACAATCGAATGCAAACATGAAATGAGCTTATGAATTCACCCAGGTTGCCAATCTAACAAACTCGAGGAACCCTAGATCGTGCCCAGCTAAATTGAAATATCACACAAAATTGAGTACAAAGATCAAGTCTAGAAATGGTTGGCGATAAAATCGATTATTCAAGTAGGGGATTGCACCATCAAAACTCAATAAAATGTCAAAGCATTGTGGACAACCCTAGCTCTGATTGCAAACTTCAAACATGCCAAATCCACACCCGAGACAAGCCCAAGACATCACAAAATCCATCCAATTCGTCAATCAAAAATAGGGGCAATGCATACATACCATTTATGAAGTGAAATTCAAGATAGCAACGACTAGCAACAAGCTTTGATTCCTAAGCAAGTGACAATGACGCCCAAAAAGTACCACCAAATCAAGTAGCTCAAAGCTCCAACCACCAAATTGCACTAGGCACTCAAGATTAACTCTTCCAAACTTGATACAATGCAAATGACACCAAATCAACAACATAAAATCCCCCAAACATTGACTAAATATGGCCCGCAGAAATCATACCCCTAGCATAAATGCCATTGACAAGACAACTCAAGTCATAATCTGGGAACCCGCGGAGAAAAAGGAATTTTGGGAAAATCCAAAGGATGCGAAATTCCACAAAGGACAAAAATATTTGAAGTATAGTGTAAAGTATTCCTCATTGGGTTTTCAAGGAAATTGAGAAATTCCACCCAGGGAGGAAATTCCTAAAACCAGGCAAAAACCCAAAAATTGCTTCTAGACTAAGGATTTTCAAAATGTTACTTTAAAGGGGGAATTTGCACAAGCCAGATAAGCATCAAGGAACAACACTTTCAAGCAATCAAGTTTAAAAACCAAAGGGCCAAAACACCAGAAACAAAAGCAAGAGAGGGTCCATGCTTTTAGCAGGGCGTGTGTGCAAAAATTGCACAACAAATGGTGACTCCGGCTGGGGAAATGCTCTAGAGCATTTCAATGACAAACTAGAATCAAGAACCCAGAATCTCTAGTTTTAGGCCTCACATTAGGTCACCTATAAATAGAGTTTCAAAAATCACAGGCCAGTAAGTCTTTCTTCTACCAAGGTTTAAGTGTGTGCACATGCATTCATTACCCTTTCCTTAGTTGTAGCAAGAACCAAACACAGTCTAGCCAAGCTACATAAGGACTCTGTCTCCCAAAGCATCCTAGATAGAGCCTCGCTGCCAGTCAAACATCCATAGCCCCGATGAGGTTATTGTTGTGGTCCTCTTAAGCATAGCTCTACTGCCATCTAGGTGTCCATAGCCTTGGTAGAGAAACTACGAGATCCTTGATAAGGTGAATATTTCTTTTGATTTTCAAGATTTTTTATTTTTTTTTGATATTCTGATAAAATCTCTTAAACTTTCCTTTTCACCTTGTAAGCAATGGAGCTTACACTCAGGGCTGAGAGCCACAGTGGTGCTAAAGCAGAATATAAGATTTTTTACTTGACTAGGTTTAGTAAAGACTGCATACAACCTTGGAAAAATATGTATAGAAATATGAGACCCAAATACACTCTAAATTTAACTTAATCCAGTGACCCATCCATTCCAAGTACATGTGACACCAAAGTAGAGAACTTCTACCAATTGACTCTGGAAGGATGATTAAATTTTGCAAGAGAAATATTCAGAACAGACCCAGGTAATAAAATGATTGACATGTAGATGCAACAAACCCATGAGAAAATAGGAAACCCAAAGTAGGATCACAACAAGAGAAACAAACCAAAAAAAGAAAACCCACCAAAGAAAATCAAAAGTAGGAAACACACAAAGCAAAGCAAAAGGGAAACCTACCCTAACCCAAGCAAAACAAAACAAATAGAAAGGAAACCTAATATAACTATGTACAAGGAAAGAGTTGTAAACAACTCAGAATTGGAAGTAATGCTTCAGGTACTACCCATTGATAGGTAGTGGGATGTCCTCTCCAATGAGAGTTTTCAAGCGAAAAGCATTATCTCCTAGAATCCCTAAAATTTGATAAGGGCTGAGCCAGAGTTTATCAAATTTCCCATGCTCCCCTTTCTTATCATGTGCTTTATCCCAATAGAGAACCAAGTCAAATATTCTAAAGGTTTTCACCTTGGCTCTCCTATCAAACCACCTCTTGACTACACCTTGATGTTTGGAAAGTTTTTATAAGGCTTCGTCTCTTTTCTCCTCAAGGTGTAATAGTTCAACCAAGCGAGCTTCATGCCTATCCCCATCATCATAATATTCATTGATAAATTGCAAAGTGGGGATCTTCAAATGAATAGGAAATACCGGTTCCAAACTATACACAAGGTGATAGGGAGAAGTTCCTATGGAGGTCTTAAGTCTAGTACAGTCTACCCAAAGAGCAAACCTTACCTAGGTATGCCAATCTTTAGGATTTCTCTCCAACAACTTACAAATGACTATTAGAAGATTCTTATATGAAGACTCAGCCGGACCGTTACCTTGAGGATAGTAATTAGATGAAAATTTAATAATGATCCCATGATCAAAAGCCCAACTAGAAAATTTTAGTGATGCAAATGTAGGACCATTATGAGAAACTAGAGCAAATGGACAACCAAAGCGGTTGATTATACTTGATTCAATGAAATTGATTACCACTTCAAAAGTACACTGTTTACATGCAAGGGCCTCAGTCCATCTAGTAAAGTAATTAGTTACAGTGAGAATATACTTGTGGCCTGTAGAAGAAGGTGGATTGATTGGACCTATGAAGTCCATTCCCCAGTGCAAAAGGTTTGACCTCTATCACTGACTGAAGTGGAAGGGTTGCATGTTCCTCCTTACTTGTTGCAGTCTGCCATACATGACAAGTCCTCACATGGTTGTGTGCATCTTTGAACAAGGTAGGCCAGTAATAGCCTACCCTCAGGATTAATTTACAGTGGAGGCTGCAGAACCATGGCCTGTGCCATATCTATCATGGAATTCAGTCATCACTCTCCCAACTTTTTCCTTTCCTAGATAACGAAGGTAAACACCTTCATGGTATTTCTTGTACAAAACAACCCCTTTCATCATGAATATGTCACTCTTTAAATGCAAGGATCTCCATTATACTGCAGTGAGATGATCATGACATTGTTGATTGAAAAGATAATAGATAATTTCATCATACCAATCTCCTGGAGACACATCCTGAAGGTGGTAGTGCTGAGCTGAAATGTCTGGACCTATTTTAGCCATTATTTTGGTTAGCCCTTGTCCTCTTACCAACTTCATGGGTTGGATCTCAATTTCATACTCCTGTAACATGGTTACCCTCTTGGCTCTGTGCTCTCCCAATTCATTTTGCATCAACAATAACTTTACAACAGGGTATGGAACTATTGCAAAGACCTTATTCCTTAAAATATAATGCCTAAATTTCTTGACTGCTCTGACTAAGGCATATGCCTACTTTTCCACACTTGGGTACCTTAACTCTACATCTTTTAAAGGAGTACTCATGAATGCTATGGGATGCTCATCCCCTTGATCAGAATTCTAAGTCAACATACCAGCATGGGAGTGGTCGGAAGAAAATGAATATATGTAATTTAAAGGTTTGGTATAATCAAGACTTACCAAAACTGAAGCCTCAACGATGGCTCTCTTAATTGCTGAAAATTCTTGTTTCGCTTCTGCACTCCACTCAACTTTTTCTTCCTGCTTTAGCATTGCATTCAATGGCTTGACTATTTCTGCAAATCTAGTGATGAACTTCCTTACAAAGTTAATTTTTCCAAAGAATGATTTCATTTCCTTGTTACTAGTAGGGAGTTGAATCTTTAGAATGGCATCCAACCTTCCAAGATCAATAGCAATTCCTTTTTTTTAAATGATATGTCCAAGTAACCTTCCTTTAGTAACTCCAAAGATACATTTCTTTGGATTGAGTGAAATTCCAAATTCTCTACATTTTTTAAACAATTTACCTAAGTCTGTTATGTGATCACCTCTTTTCTTGGAGAAAATTGTCAAATCATCCATATAAATAATTATGCATTTACCAATGATGCCCTTAAAAGTAATATCCATAGATCTTTGGAATGTTGCTCCAACATTGATTAGTCCAAAGGGCATTCTCCTATAAGCGAAAGTACCCCACTTGGTAGTAAAGGCAGTCTTATGCCTATCCTCGTACTGCACCATGACTTGATTGTATCCATAGTAACCATCTAGAAAAGACATCATCTGAGATCCATTAAAAATATGAAGCACTTCATCTAGTGAAGGGACTGGATAGTTGTCCTTTTCTAATGCCCTATTAAGGTTCCTAAAATAAAAACATAGTCTAATCTCTCCATTTTTCTTTCTCACTGGAACCAAATTTGCAACCCAGGTTGAATGTCTAACTAGAAATATGATGTGAGCTAAGAGCAATTTTTGTACTTCCCTTTGGATTACCGGTTCCAACAAAACATTAATTGGTCACTGCCTTTGCCTAAAAGTTCTTTCTCCTAGTTTGAGAGGAATGGTGTGTGTAATAATGGAAGTAGCATATGTTCTTAATTCTTCATAACTCTAGGCCACTATGTCCTGATATGTATGTAGTGCATCAATGATTCCTTTTCTCTACTCCGAAGTGCACATTTTACCAATAAGGACATTCTTCACCTCATCTTGAGTCCCCATGTTGTATGTTTCACATTGACTACTGATGGACTCCTTCTTAGCATCATTCTCTTGATCTCTTAATTTGTCAAGATCAAAAATCCATTCCACCTATACCATTCCTTTGGGAATAGTATTAGTCTTTAAATTGATGACCCCTTCTAGGTCCATCTCTGCTTCTTGAGGCTTAGCTTCATCAATCATCTATGTAGTGAAGACATCATAACTTGTAATAAAATCCAGGATATGCTTGTCATCTTCAAATACCTGGAAGATAGTCACATTATCTGGTATTGAAGGTACTCGTGTGAGCTCCATAGTGAACTTCTTCAAGCCCGAAAGGGATAAAGGTTGCAAGGTGCTAGCTGTCTGAGCCAGAGAGTCTGCAGTTTGGTTCTTATTGTGTGGTATCAGCTAGATGTTAAAGGAATCAAATCCCTCAATAAAGTCCCATACTCTATGCCTATAATTGGTCATCATTCGGTCATGGCATGTGTATTGCTTCCTAACTTGCTTGACCACTAGTTCTGAATCCCCAAAGGCTTGCATAACCTTAACCTTTTTTCTTAGTGCCATGAGTAACCCATGAATTAAAGTGTCATACTCTGATACATTATTGGTACAGTGAAACTGGAGTTTGTGAGCACTAAAATTTTTTTTACCCTTGGGGTTGATTAGCTCTAATCCTACTCCCACGCCATGCTTTGATTTGGACCCATCAAATCTTAAGGTCCAGCAGGTGGCTATTCTAGACCTTGTCTTTTTGTCTTGTGTGTTGTTGCTACTAGAAGATTCTTCAAAATGCACTACCTTCTTTCCCTTGGAATCCTCTTGAGGAATTTGTATGTTGATCCTGATTGCTAGAGTGGGACTAATGCACTTCTACACTTGCTCTACTACTATCTAACACAAGTAGGACTCCAATTCTCGAGAGGCATTGTGAACTCTACACCAACTTGGTAGGAGCAGCTCTTCAAAATTCATGTCCATGCCTAGACAAATCTGATCCTCTATAAACTTTTGGATGAGCTCTTGAAAATTTTCCAACAAACTGAGTTGGGTATCTTCGGGCTCATCATTATCATCAATTGTTTCCACTACGGCCCTAGTACTGGTAGATTCTGTTGTGAACCCAATTGGCATGGCATGCAACATAGAGATTTCTTCTACATCTGATTCCTCAACAGGGGTTGCCAAGACATAATTACCCATGTCTACTTCTGATATCAATATCTCGTTTGAAGTATTCTGGTATTATGTGATTACATATTTCATTCTAGGCACCCTTTCTATCCTGATTTGATTCAACACCCCCTTCCAAGGAAGCCACATATGGGATGGATCAGTTGATACATATCCATTCAGGGCTTTGGTGAAATCTCTTCCTAAAATCAGACCATAAGTGTTAGGTATATCTGCAACTTGGATATTAATGACTTGTTGGATTTTGGGATCTAAAACAATTTGCATAGGGATCATGTTCAATTCCCCTACTACATTAACTTCGGTTCTATCCAATTGAGTGACTTTATTTTTGGAAATAGCAGGGGTAGTTCCCAAGGCTCCACAAATAGCAAAGGGCATCAAATTGGTGGAAGCACCTAAATCTTGCAAGCACTTGTGCAAATTCTTTCCAAAGATACGAGCAGAAATAAGAAATGGAGCAGTCTTTGTTCTACCTTGGAACAAAGTAAGGGGAGTATCAATATGAGCAATTTGATTTTTATCTTTTCCTTGCCCTTTGTCTCCAGGTTGTGTGTGAACTTTCCCCTGATCTTTTGATACTTAGGGACCAGGAATTCTATTAGTTATTCTGCCAACTAGTCTATCATAAGATGCTGAATTCCTACTGTAAGTTCCTAGGACTGCATTTCTAATAGCAAGGACTCTCAATAATTCAAATGCAGAAAGATTTACCTTTAGTTTCTTAAGTTCCTCTGCAACATATGTAGCAAGTTGTTGTGCTCATGTCAGTAGGAGCTTCCTTGGGGTATTCCACCACCTTGTCTTTACATGCTTCAACGTCCTTCCCTTTTGATGAATCAGCTTGCCCCTACTCTCTGGATAAGTATTGCCTGGGCACATGAGGGTATTTTGGATTATTGCTAGTGTTGGGATTTGGAGGTGTGGTAAAGTTGTTTGGAGGCATGGAGGTGGTAAATGGACCTCCAAGTTGTGGGATTCTAGCTAGTATGTTCCTTAAATCATACTTTTTCACAGGTTGCTGAAATGTCTGCAGTTCTTCAACACCTACTTCAACATCCAAAGGACCATTGTCATTCTTAGCACTTTCATTGAATAACTTTGTAATCTCATCTCCATTGCAGACTTGGTCTACTTCTTCTTTCTCATCTGACTCCTCCTCAGGTCCATTTTCCTCACCTCATGGGAAAGGAGCATGATTCAATACCAACACAAGTGAGTCATAAGGATTTAATGGTACTAACTCCTGACTACTGGTATTATTTTCTACTTCAAACTGAAAGATTGATGCCGCAGTCTAGAACTCAGGGCAGTCCAACTCGTAATGTTAACTTTTCTTATAGAGTCTACACCAACCTAAAAAAGCAGCTTCAGCTAAATACACACCACTTGGAGGCTTTTCTTGATTAACTGGTTGATCTAATGGGGTGGGGACACCTCCATTGTTTGGCCTCATGTTCCATGTCTTATTCTACCTGGGTGGTTGTCTTCTATCGAATCCTTGTCCACTAGCCTGTCCTCTGTCAAAGTTCTGACCAAAAGATTGTCCTCTGTCAAAATTTAGTCCTCTGTCAAAAATTTTCCCTTGTTGAGAGTCCCTATTCTCCCTATTATAGCCAGACTGTATGTTCCTTTGGGTAGCCTGGAGCTGACTATTCTGATTTCTCATATAGGTGACCTCCATATTCAGCTTTTTCACTTGTTCAGTCAACTCATCGAATCTCTCCTTGTCAGGATTATTATAGGAAGTGTAATTCACATTATTTTGAGGATATCTGGACACTGCACTAGATCCTAGAGATTGATTCAAAACTTCAGAATTATGCAAATATGTGGGGAATCCAGTCTACTATTGTGGATGAAGGGGTTGATTACCACCTTGCTTTGGATAATTTTCCATTGGTGGGACTTGGTTTATGGGAGGACCTGGGTGTGGAACCAGAGACAATTGTGGAAATTGATTCATGATAGGGGTATGAATAGCAAAATCTTGATTGAGTTCCTAGACTTTCCTTGGGTGAGTAGTACGCCCTAATGATGGTAAAGGTCCAGACAGGTGTTGCCTTAAATCTGTACTACCTTTGATAGCCTTAGTATATGCAGTAAGCAGGCTATTTGGAGGATTAATTCTCCACTTAAGGAAGCTGAATGTAAGACTATCGAAAGCCTCATAATAGACTTCCAGATTAGTAGCATCGTCCACAACATAATGGGATTGCAACCTAGTATAGGCACATTGAAACCTATTATTAAATGATCCTATGGGCTCATTGATTTCCCTCTTAACTTTAGTAAAATGCAAATATAGCTCATTAGCACTAATGGGAATTTTGAACTTTTGTAACAAAACAATCTCTAACTCAGTCCAATTATGAATTGATCCAAAATGAAAATGATTATACAAGTAGAATGCATCTTCTCCTAAAGAATAAGACAATGCAAATGATGAAATGCTTGAAATGGACCAACCCCTCAAAACCAATTCCTATTGAACCCAAATTTTATCTGCAATCTTCTAAGGTAACAAAGATTTTCAGATCACAAGACATTCATTCAAGCCAACCCTATTCTGCAATTGACATGGACAAAATCTCATGATTGAACTAAGCACAAGAAATATAAAGTCTAGGCTAACTTTACACAGCAACTCACAATCAACCAGTTGCTAAAAGTATGGACCAGGGATCGCTACAAACACTTCAAGTATCAAACCATAAAAATTACGGAAATAGATCTAATTCTAAATCTAACATAAACCCAATATTTTTGAGCAATCTCAAAAGATAGAACAACAAGAACCATGCAAGATAACCAACACAAGAAAATTCACCAAGGGACAATGTCTTCACTTGTATTAAATCACACAAAGTAGCAATAATCCCAGTATTTTGTATTACAGTGCTTGCTTCAAAATAAAAACAAACTCCTAACTCTAATTCCTGCTTTATCACCTAATTCGCTCCAAAGTCTAATTGTCTAGCCTTTGCAAATAAGGAAAAATTCCCTACTAATAGGGATTACATGCAATGACGGCCCAAATGGGAGTTACAAAGATAAAATGGCCACAAACAGGTCGGCCAAGGAATATTCAAAAATTAGCAACATTCGCACTGAGTGCTTAGGAATCTTTCAGGTCGGCTTGAATTCTTCAATGCAGCTTGATCCAATGCATGTTGAGGATGACAGAAGAGATAATGGGAAGCACAAATTTAGACATGATCATTCATTATCTAATCCCTTATCTTTATCTTGACCTATTTTATCCTGCACCAAAAGGAAAATCCTTTCCAAGTCGGCCAAAGGTGGAGTGATCAAAACTTTGAATTTCCTCTCAATAGATTTAATATCTTCCCTTGATTTTCGGATGACCCTATCCCATTCTACCTTGAGATCCTGGTATTTCTCCATGACAGTAATATAGGTGGATGCATCATCTAAATGGTGACCTGTGACTGGATCATCATCAATTGGGGCATAAAATTCATGCCACCACTTCCTTAATTTCTCTAAACTTAGATGTTTTGGTGCAAACTTCCGTCTCCCAGTCATTATCTCAAAGAATGAAATACAGTTATAGCAGATATCACCCAATGTATTCCCTACCTACTGACCTTTCTTATGAATTTTCTTCAACCCCCTATGTTTGGTTTATAGGGTCTCATACCACTCCCAAGGTTATGAAACCTTTGAGGAGGGAAAAATTCCATCACATACCAATTTCTCCTTAGTACAATCCATAATAGTTTTTGTCTTATGCAGGAGAAGGTCCACATTAGTTTTATCTTGTCCCAACACATTTTGCAGCCACTCAAATGACATGTGTGCATCCCCACAAGATGATACAATCTCCTTAATCATGTTGTCTCCTCTAAGCATCACTCCTTGCAACCATTCATGTGTGGCCTGTGTAGAAAGCTTCATCCTTTCAAGCTCATTGAATGCCTCCTTAGGTAATAATCCTTCAAGAGCTATCCCTTCATTTCCCATTGCCTGCAGAGGCTTCATTAGAAGTTGAACATACCTACACACATGATTCAACTATTTTCGCAGCCTCTCCTTTTCCTCTGTTTCTTTGTCCACTCTTCGTAGAATAGCCTGAGAGGATTCCTGGAACTCTTCTTTTTCCTGATTGTTGCTTGTAGGCCCCAAACTTATTGTTTGAATGCTATATTCTTGAGGAGTTATCTCACCTTTATTCTTATTTGTTGTAGGAGTAGCAATATGGATTATCTTGTTACTTGAATCATCCCTAGTCATCTTAGAAATCTCATTTTCCCTCTTCTTTGCTTTCCCTTTTCCAATGTTCGCTAACAAATCATCCCAGTTGGGAGGAGTATCGTCTACAACAATTTTCTTTCTCTTCAGTCTTTCACTGAGTGAACTAGGAGTAGGGACTTCTGATTGTTGTTCATCTTGTCTTTCCTATTCTGGTTGACCCATGGAAGAATCAACATTCAAATCTTGCACTGCAGGAACTTCTTCACCTTTATCTTCTTTCTCATCTTCCTACTTATCCTCCTCTAGATTTTGAATTTCCTCCTGATCTAGTGTCCCTATCACCACTTGGATTGGAGAGGGAGTTCTCTCATGTGTGTCTTACTTTTCCATGAGTTTCTCTTCTTCACTACTAGCAGGTGAGTCCCCATATGACACCAAGGGGGATTGCAAGATCCTATCAATTTCAAACTCTGATCTATGAAGATCTCCAACATTGAATTCTCTTATTTCCTCACCTTGAGGGGGATCTTCAAAGGCTACCTCTGTGGATTTTTTTCTCATTATGCAATTCTTGAGTTGAATAAGGGGCATAAGTCTCTTCTTGTTGAAGCATAGTGGAGGAAATTCTAGGAGCACCCTTTTTCACCACACCTTCTTTAAGAGAAGGAGTTCTAGACTTCTTGATATAAACCTGTGTCCTTTCCTCAGAGCTCTCAACATCTATTAACTGGGGTCTTGTTTCCTCTTTTCCTTGTCATTTAGAGGGCTCATTCTATTTTCTTGATGTTCTTGCCACCCTTCTCCTTTTAGGCATAAGAGCATCATCCTTCTCCCCTTCCTCCTCATGCTCTTCCTCTTGAGAAATTATCTTTTCCTTAGAGGCAAGGTTCCTTTTCTTTGAAATAGGCATCCTTTTCTTTTCCTTCTTAGCCTTTGTTCAAACACCTTTGATTTTGATCTTGAAGGGAGAACCCATTGTTTCCTTACCTTTTTGATCTTGCTCATCCTCTTCAAAGGTGGATTGGGACTCTAGATTTCCCATCAGATCATACGTATACTGCTTCCCTTCATTGTCCAGTTCCCATATCTTATGTTTGAGCCACAACTTAGTATATTTAATAACAGGAGCATTTATTTTCTCTAACTTTTTCTTTTCCTCCTCCAACCAGTCAATTTCACTGATGGTCTTGTCTTTGATAGGTTCATAGTCATGGTTCTGAATCAGCTCCCCATCATCATCAACCTAGTCTGGGATGGCCTTAATGCCATAAAATCTAATTAAATTGGTTGGCAACCTAGAGAACCTCTTCCTTTAGACCTCAAACTCATCTTTACAGTTGGCCCAATAATCTTCAATGTCATCTCTATGCATGAATTCTCTACTTGCTCTCTTTTGGGCTCCACCTATTTTGTCAAATCTGGTCCTTTTAGAATGGAATGACAAGCCAAGAGTGCTCATCTCTTCTTCAGAGGAATGTGTTGTAATTGAATAAGGGAAAGCATCATTGACTCGTACCCTCAATGGGAATTCACCTCCCAGGCCAATTTTATGCATGTCTTTCTTCAATATATCATCAAAGGAGGAGACTTGCCTGATAATCTCCAAAAGTATGATGTGGTCTACTGGGTACCTAGGAAATCTGTAAGGAGCCCTTTGGAAACCATCAATTCTAACATATGAGAAGGTGGTAAATTGAATAAACCATGCTCCATACTTCTGTACCAATTCCTTGGTTGCATCAAAAATCCTCACATGTTCTACCCCTTGTAACATTCTTGTGATATACATGTTGAATGCATCATTCACCCTCCTGTAGCTTGAGCTATCCAAATGCAACTGGGGGTAAACCTCATAGATAACATCTTGGCCAAAGATCCCTCATGTACTCAACCCCTTGTATGGATGAAATCTCGCCAAGGCATAGACCTAGTAAGATGTCATTGTGAAACTCTTGGTTTGCAAAACATTGCACAATTGTTCATGGATCATGGAACTGATGATACCTGGCCAATGATGGTCCACATTTTTCTCCATTCTTATTATGATGTAAAAACATCCAACTTTCAAATATCCATGCATTCTTCAAACCCACCACCCTACTAAGGAGAGTGATTGCATCATAGTATTTTGATTTGAACTTGGCTCTGAACAACTGTTTAGGCAACTTGGAGATGTGTGGCTTAGGTTTTTCCAACCAGTAATTAACAACTTGCAAAGCCTTATTTGTATCATCTGCATAATACTTCTTGGCCATGTCAAGAGCAAAACCTACCACATGATATCTATCTGGCATATCAAATTTTTGGGCCACTGAGACAGTAGAGAAATTGGCAAGCACCCTGCCTTGTGGACCAATTATTCGTTGTGTAGTCAGATCATAGTGTTTGGCACATTCCAAGACTAGCTTGTAGCATTGTATTGTAGGAGGGAAACTAGCCACATGAGCCAACCCAGAGCTCACCAATATTCTTTCCAGTAGAGGAGGGTCTTTCATTGCCATTCTTTCCTTGAACTCTTCATAGTCCCATTTCCCAACATTGGTGTCTGTTACTTTTCACCAAATTGAAGCCAACTTGCTCTTAGGGATCCTTCTTTTCATGTCCAACTTAACTCTTTCAGCCTCTGAGACAAAAGCTCCCTCATCACTGGGATCCATTACCTTTCCCTTAGCTCTTCCAGCAATGGCCTTGCTTGACTCAGCCTGCAATTCAACAAAAGATCACAATAAATATCCATCATAACCGCGAGATTCGGGTTAGTCCATCATAAATAACATGTTTATCATTCAAAAAAGAATCAAACAATGATCAAAATCCATTGAACTATCATTAAAGCACACTTTCTTCAAAGTTAGGGGTTTCACCCTTAGCGGTGTTGTGCAATTTTGCACACACGCCCAACTTGGAGTAGGGACCCTCTGTTTTATGATTTTGGATGTCTCTTGGACCTTTGGTTTTTATTGGATTTGTCCTTTTAAGGTCTTGGGATGTTGGTCTTGCTTGCCTTGGTCTTACCCTAAAAGTTGAATTGATCAAACTTGGGTTTTAATGGAAGTCCGGGTTTTCACAGGTCGGGATTTTCAGTACTGGGTACCGGGTCTGGTTCATGATACTGTCCTTGTCCAGTTTTCCAAAGTCGGGTTTTTGGATGAATCCGAGATTTTTCAGAACACGCGGATTTTCCTAGACTGCATCGGAGTCCCGGAAGGGTGCGTTGTCTGCGGAATTCATGCTCATCAGGATAGTTCGGCTGGCTCGGATTTTACCGAAATTCTTTTTTGAACTCGGGTTTCTAGATTTTCTTGATATGTCTTGTCAGCCATTAATACTTTGGGTTCATCTTCTCTGGCATGAGTGTGAGCGAATTTAAAGGCTTTTAGTGCTCTTCGTGATTTCATTATTCATTTGCTATCTACTCTAGCGCTTGAGTTTGTTCATTTTGAGCTTTGGTTGTTGGATTTGGTTTTCTTGCGCGTGGATTCCTTGGGCATTTGTGTTGGTATTATTGCAACTAGGGCACCCTGATTCGCAGTGATTTCCTTAGGCTCGAGGTTCATTCGGATTTAATCCATGGTAAGTCATCGTTGACTTCGCCTTTTGTTTTGTGCTTGCGATTGAATCTTTCAAGTCATTGTTGATGATTATCTGGGTCGGCCCTTCTTGTTTTCATGGTTACATATTTATCGAATTTGGGTTTCATTTACCTTTTCGTGGGTTTTAACGCCTGCACTATGCATCCCTTCTTTTTTTGATTGAATTTCGGGTGTACCCTTGTGACTAGGCGTTCCTGTTAGGGCCTTGCCTTGCTGGTGCATAATTTGGTTTGATTTGTGAAGTTAGGGTTTTGATATGTCTACCTAGGATTGTTAAGTTTGGTGGAGTTGGTGCAACCCTCTTGTCCTATGTATGGCTTTACCTTTGTTCGCAACACTTGAAACCCTGGTGTGCCATAGTTTAATCTTTTTGAGGGATAGTGTCTAAATTTTGAGCTCGCCTCAACTCTCATGGTGGAGGTTTGATTGTTAAATTTAGGGCATCATTATTCCATCATAGGGATCAACCATTTGAGAGTTTTTGGGAGTTTAAATTCAAGTGCAATCAAAATTTTGCTTATTAGGGTTGAGTTTATGTTCGTTGGATTCAGATAGGGGGATTTGTATGATCACTTGATTAACGGTCTGCGCGTCCAATGATTGTCGGGTTTCTGAGGTGTCTGCAAAATTTCTATGCACCCGGATTTTCCCAGATTGTTGCCATTTCCCCAGAGTATGATGAGTTCCTAGAATTTCAAGTTGTTCGCAGAAATCCGAACTGCCCAGATTTTTTTGGTTTTCTGCCTGGTTCTACTTGATTTTGATTTTTGAAATTGAAGTAATAAATTAAATGTTGGATGATGATTTCTTATTTCTAAATGGATGAATCTCATGATAATCATGCATCCCTTTTGTCTGTATTGATGATTTATTTGATGAATGGTGTCTTGGCAGCGAAAGTCCATCTGGGTCAGATTTCCTTGAAACTCCGCCCTGACTGGATTTTCTCGAATTACTTCATTTTCCCGAAGTACTGCATTTTCTCATATTTTCAAGATTGATGGTTAATGATTTATCTTAATGATTTCATGTGGTTTCAAGGCTAACCTTTGATTGAAATATCGATGATAATTAGATTTTCATGAGGCTCCTTTATGAATGCAGGCTGAATCGAGCAAGGTAGCGGCAGGGAAGGCCAAGGGAGATACAGAGGGATCCTCAGTTTTAGATGTGAAAAGGGTCAGGTTGGATGTGAAGAATCAGTTGCCGGATAGTAAGTTGGCCTCAGTTTGGTCAGAGGTCTCGGACACCAATGTGGGAGCTTGGAGATACAAGGAATTCAAAGAAAGGACAACTTAGAAAAATTTATCGGTCTTGACCAAGGGAATGGTGAAATTCGAACTGGCTCATGTGGCAAGATTTCCTCCTATAGTTCAATGCTATGAATTGATATTAGAGTGTGCCTAGCACTATGACTTTGATACACAAAGGATTGCTAGCACTGATGGGAGAGTGTTGGAAAACTTTAATCTAGTTTCCATTGCCCAGGCATTTGATATGCCAGACTTGCCCTGTGTGTGTGCCTTGGACATGGACTTGGCTAGAACATATTATGAGGATGATCCTACCAAAGCCCAGTAGATGATCAATTCTTGGTTGGAAAAGCCGAAATCTCATTTCTCCAAGCTACCTAAACAGTTACATAGAATCAAGTTCCAACAAGATATATATGATGCAATCACACTGTTGAGCAGGGTAGCGGGCTTAAGGAGTGTTGGGGCACTGGAGAATTGGATGGTGCACGTCATTAACAAGATTAAGAAAGGCATCAATTTCCATTGGGCAGGGATTATCAGTGCAATGATTGACAAGCAAATGAGAGATGTGTTGGAGACAAATAAATTCACCATGTCATCTTATGTGGTATATGTACTTGCCATATTTTATCCATACAGGGGATTAAGTCCAAAAGGAACATTTGGACAAGATTTCATCTATGAGGTGTACCTTGAGCTACACCTAGGGAATCTGAATTATAGAAGAACAAATGATGCATTTACTATGCATATTACTAGGTTGCTTCAGAACACAGAGCATGTGAGAATTTCTTATGGAGCCAAGGAATTGATTAAAAGATATGGAGCCTAGTTTATACAATTCCCCACCTTCTCCTATATCAGAATTGATGGATGTCCCACTGCTCCATATAGATTTCCAAGATATCCCATTGATCACATCATACTCTTGGAGATTACCTGGCAGATATGTGATTTCAATGTTATTGTTAATAATGAGAAGCACAAGACAGGGTTTGGTGGGGACTTTCCCTTGAAAATTGGTATAAGTGAGGTTTTTCCTTCAATCCAATCAGCTCATGCATCAGGGGAGGAGTTGAGTACTTTTGGTTTCTCTTTCCATTCTAAGAGGGTAGGCTTTGACATCACTGGCAAAGCATAGAAGAAGGATACTAAAGAATATCACCACAAAGATGATCTAGAGGATTATTGGGCGAACAAAAAGGATGAC
>VDFB02325690.1:0-25000 GCA_007258455.2 Sequoia sempervirens
TTTCTTTTACTTTAAACGAATAATAACATAGATTGCATTAAAGCTTGGATGAGATCTTATTAATTCGTAACACTTTAGATATTATGTATGGACATTTTCCAAATTTTAGCAAAAGTCCACTGAAATCTTTAATGTGCGAGATTTAATATTTAAGATTTGATTAAACTAAATATGCATATTCTTGATGATGGAGAGAATAATTAACTAGTAGTCGCATGCACATGCATGCAATGATCAGCTGATAGGTTGCGCCACAAATATGAAATAACGTGAGGTTAGTTCATAGTAGGAGACAGATCTTATGAATTTGGACTTTATGTAGAATTCAAACTTAAATTTAAATATCCTAACCTAAACATATTATAAATCAAATAATTTTGACACGAAGATTATTTTATATATATTCATTTAATATGAGCATTATAAAGCATTATAAACCTGATGTTATAATCCACTTGTCCATTCTTATAATGTGAGATTAAGAACAAGTTGCATAAAAATGGGCAAATGATATTTGTGTTTCACAATGGAAATTTATCAATTGAAAATTGGTTATGAAATTGCAGAATAAAACTATACGTCATGTTGAACAAATGCTATTATTTTCTATCTATCCATTAATTTTAATTTGAGGTAATTCATCGTCAATAATTTTTTTTTAATTAATATGTAATATTTAATAAGTTTAGGTAGAATAGTTGTTTAAAATTCACTTCAATAAATAATTTTAGGTATGAAAATATTTTTTTCCTTATAAAAGGAGAATTGAAAAATTAAATAAAATTTAAATTTTTAATAATTAATTTGTTAAATAATAATAATTTGTTCAAAATTTAAGGGACAATATAATTTTAGCTCTTAGTTTTACATTTACCAGACCTAGATGCACATCTATGTTTGACCTTTTTTCGTAGGTTAATCAATGAATTGATCGATTATTATTTAATTATCTTAAAATACATATCTAGATACAAATACATGGTAGACTTAAACTTGTGGATTAAACAATATCTAGGAAAATTATGGAACATTAAAGGATTCTCTTTTTTTAAAGACTTATTAGTCATGTCTTTTATTACTAAGATTCAATAAAAAAGTAATCTTTAAAAAAATTCATTCCATTAGTATAATCATTTCTTTTATTACTAACATTGAATTAAAAAGTATTCTTTAAAAAAGTCATTGTTTATTTGAATATTAGTTATAATGGTCATCACAAATGAATTTTTCAAAAAAGAAAGATGTTTGTGATTTATGGGTTAGAAGAATGCAATGAAACAATACACATATGTTGCATTGTTAGAATAATTGAATTAGAAGGCACAACTTGTTTTGAGGCAACATGAGAAACATGTTATTATATAGTATGACATGAGAAACATATTTTTGCTTCCCTACAACTTGCTATGACATGAAAAACATGTTATTATATAGTATATTTGTGGAAGCTAAATTTATACAAGGATTTGCGTACACATAAATGTATATGACAACAAATATATGGCATTAAAAGTAAAATCACAAAACCCACACTTGTTTTCCTCTTTACCATATTGGCATCATGAAGCCCCATGGACTCTAGCCAAACCCCCAAGCAAGAAAAGGATGAAACGTCCATGGGAGATTTCATGGAGTTTCATCATACATTACATAGTAAAAACTTGGGGAAAATTTGGTGTTTCCATATATAATATATATGATATTGTTGTGTTTTTGTTGATGTGGTAACTTTAATGGGGAAAGGTATCCTAGTTTTGGAATCCTTTTGCATGCTTAAACCTAGTTCCTGCAAATGAAATACAAGGTTATGTTAGTGCATAAGCAAGGAAAATAAAAAAGGAATGATAAAAAGTGAATGTGTATATGGGTAAAATTAGTATATACAATGTAAAGCTAAAAATAATCAATAATTTTTACAATTAGTTAAACAAATATGTCTATTGAGAATAGGAAATATTTGTACTTACATATATTGTTGATCGTGTTTAACAAGGAGGAATCGCATTGGATCAAGTTGTAGGAGCATGAAAGAATTTGAAATAGACAGTGTACAATACACTAATTTTGTTGAATGCCTACTATATATTTGCTACAATGTAAACAAAATAATATACATATACAATAAAAGAGGTTAGCACTATCTGTTGTAAATAGAAAGAGATAAAATGGAACATTTTGAATACATGGGATGTTGGTAAATAATTTTCTATAAGCAATCTATTGGAGAAGTTGAAAAGAGAGCTGTGCAAACAATGACAAATGCAATAGTTAGAATAGAGTATGTTTTTGGTAGACAAGTGTATGTGATAATTTGTGTGTCCATGTATATAAGCAACAAAAAATATGTGAGGGTGGAAGGAAAATGCACTAAACCCACACTCATTCTCCTCCCTACCATAGTGGCATCATGAAGCCTCGTGGGCTCTAGCCAAACCCCCGAGCATGGAACACATATAAATCCCATGAAAAATCTTGTGGACTCTTATGATATATCACAAAATAACAAAGTTGGGGTAAAAGGGTGTTTTCAAATAAGATCTCTAATATTGTAGTCTTTTTTTTGCTATGAGAAGTTGATAAAAACATGTATCCTGATAAAAAATTGGCATCGTGGGATTTGAAGATGGTTGGAGAAACATGGATAGATGGAACATATAGAAGAGTGTATGATAACTAAAAGGGTGCATCTAACTTTAGAAACATATATATCGTTCTAGATTTTTATTTGCAAGTACTTGTAGTCATGTACAAAAAGGAAACTAGGCCAACCATGACATTGTAAATGGTTTAGTTGAATGGAGCAACATACACCATTGGTATGTGCTTTTGCAAATAAACAATGTGATGCAATCAAAAAATTGTTAAATTTCCTCTCAGAATCACATGACAATGGTGTTTGGTTGTTGTACATAATCACATAAACCCACACTCGTTCTCCTTCCTACCATATTGGCATCATGAAGCCTCGTGGGCTCTAGCCAAACCACCAAGCAAAAAAGGTAGGTAAGGTACATGGAAAATCTCATGGGCTCTTATCATATACCACACAATAACAAACTTGGGAAAGGGTGGGTGTTTTGAAACAAGTTGTGTATATTGTAGTGTTTTTTTTCTTACCTAACAAGTTGACAAAAAATAGATATCCTTTTAAATAATTAGAATAATGGGGTTTGAAGATGGTTAGAAGATGGATAGATGAAATGTATAGAACAATGTACAATAAGTAGAAAGGTCAATCTAACCTTAGAATGCGAGTTTAAATCTACCTATATTAAAAATACAATTGCAATCTAAGGAAGAATATAGTAAAAATGGTCATCGAATTGAGAGGCCAATTGTTACATAGACTACCTACTGATACATAATGCACATTTTTCTTTGGGGAACTAGGGAAAAAGAATATCATAAAAGATATTGATATTAAACAAGCAATCTATACAAAAATTGGCTTCTCAATTTGAAATTGAAGCTCCTATATAAAATAGAGAAATTGTAAAAGAAATATTAGAACACTTTAAGAATTAGAGATAAATGACAAATGATCAGAACCCACATGAAACATTGATACAACACAAGCAGTCTATGTAAGAGTTTCCTTGTCTAATCAAAATTGGTCACACGGGAAAACACTAGCCATGTGCTTCCATGTGTCGAGGAAACCAACTGCACCACTGTCAACATATGCAGGTACAGAGCTCTGCAGGTGTCATAAGCAACCCTGAGTAGTTTGTTCTAGGGAGCTTGAAACAAATGAGGGAAAAATAATATCATGAAACATATTGATGTAAGGTTTGAGCTACATTTTTTTGTAGTAGATATTGAAGACAAATAGAGGAATTGTATAATAGGTATTAGAATAACACTTGTTTGGTAATAAATATTATACACAAAAAGCAAAATTATATTCATTTCCCTAAAAAAATAGACAAATGCATATGCACATATATATATATATATATATGTATTCAATTGCCTGATTCATTTATTAAAATATACATATAGGTAGATATACATATCCCTATATGCACATGAAGAGCACTCTGGATCATTTGAGAATGCAACAAAAATTTATATATACATATGTATATCTAAACAGATTTGTATACTATGTTTATTTGCATTTATGTAGAGTGTGATTTTAAATAGAGTTTAAAATATCATGTATAAGTATTTTCTATGTTGTGAGAAAATCACTACAATACAACCATAGCATTCAATGATGTAGCATTAAGATGTTAAGAACAAAGCATTTAATTGTGGAGTATGTGTAACATATTCATGATGCCATAATGGCTCTCCTGGCAATCCAATTGAATCAATATATTTTCTTGCATATTTTGGAGTATACTTTCATAGCAGTAAATTGTAAAAGAACTATTAGGAAAACACTAAAGAATGACATACATCTGATTCTTAAGTATTATCCTAATACCTCTTACAACTATTACATAGACTGCTTGTCTTGTACCAATATGTTGCATGTTATTCTTTTTCCCTCATCTATTTGAAGCTCCTTATAACAAGTTGTTAATTGCCGTTGTTTTTTTGTATGTATGGCAACAAAATATATTGATTAAGTTACATTGTCAAAAGAGCCATTGCGGTGTTGGTTTGGTATCAGACTATTGTAAGAATTGTCACCCTCGGGTATATTCTATAACAAATTTGAGGGTTTTAAAACTATTGTTCTATGGAATTTGCAAGTCGTTTTACATGGGTATTTTGCATAAATTATTTGTTCATAATTTTGAATAACAAGCAATGTAGCTCAAATTTCCAATTAAGTCTGTGGTTTCATATGCAATTTGGACACATTATTGCATCATACATTTGTTGCCATAACATAGAGAAAATAGGTATCGTCATAAACAAGTGAGTTTAAATAATTGATTTGGCAGATCATCTGTCAGTTATATCTAATTATTAAATTGTTTTCCCAATAGTTATTTTACAATTTCTCTATATCATGAAACATATTGATAAAAGACAAGCAATCTATGTAACAGTTGGCTTGTCAATTCAAAATTCAAGCTACATTGTTTGGCCAACACTAAATAATATAGACATATAGGGAAATTGTAAAAGAGATTTTTTTCCCATAAGTTGAAAAGATAATTGTAGAGACATGGAAAAATGTAATGTGTAGAATACACTATGGTTATTGTAGTCAAGCATATGTAAGAATTTTCTTGAAGTTTCCACCGGGATTTTCATCAACCCAATTGTGAATTGGATTTGCTGGCATTGGGGATGCCCCTGCCAGAGAGGACTTGACCTGGTTTTTTTTGTGGTGAGATAGAGCTTGGTAATTACGCAGGTTGATGGTGGTGAAGTTGATGTCCTCGATACAGGGAAGATGAATGGTTGTGTATAGTATTTAGTTACAAATAAGTGTTATTCCAATATCTCTCATACAATTACTCTATTTGTCTTCAATGTATATATATATATATATATATATGTATATGTATTTGTGTATGTTTCAAAGCATTCATTTTCACATACAGTTGATGCAATCTATCTATAATGTTGATAAATATAGGAAAAGTAAAATATGCAAGAGGTCTTGTTTGAAAGTAGAACCAATTCCGTAGATGAAATACAAAGATATCATTAGAAGGAAGACATCAAAGAAATAGCCAAGGTTTTGCTTGAAAGAATACAATGTATACAAATAACTAAGTTATAAACATACATGTTTTTGGTATGTACTGGAACATATCTAGCCATGCAGAAAGACAAGGAGTGAATGTATAACTTTGGTATCTACTGGAGGATATCTAGCTCTGCAGAAACAAAAGGGGTGAATTTATAAGTTAGTAAAATATAAATTTATAAGAAAAACCTTGATTATGCTTATAGTTATGGGCATCTTCTAGGCACAAATTGTTCCAAAGATGGGCTTCATATCTCCTTGTCCATCTATGCTTGCATCGAGGCCAACATCATATTACTGCAAAGCAACATTTTATTTTAATCTATGAAAATATATATCTATGGTTAGATGTGTATGGAACAACCAAAAAGATAGTGGGAAAAAACTTATAGCAACAATAGGGGGATGAGACAGTGCAGATTGTAGAGCACAACAGTTGTTAAACCATCCAATTTTCCAACTAGTGGATGTGCATGGTAGGTTTCTACCATTCTGTACCCATTGATCAAGGAAATAAAATCCACCACCACCAACCCACGTGGTCAACAAATTCCACCGTTGTTGTGAATAGGCTTGGGAAAGGCCTTACAAATTTCATGGAGTGTTATCATATATTAAGCAAAAAATGCAATGTACAAAATACTATATATTTTTGAAAGCAATATAGAGGAAGAGCAAAATAGTAAAATTCTCAAAAGAGAATTCTATAGATTAATATTATACATATACATATAAATATGCATACACATACACATACATATACATATACATATAAATATACATATACATACATATATATGTATATATATATATATACATATACATATACATATATACATACACATGCATATACATATACATACATATATGTATACATACATACACATATACATATACATATACATATACATACACATATAGTTTTCGCACTTGGTTTATTGTTTGTAGCTATCTTTGTGCGTCATTGGTGTTATACTCATTACCATATGAGAAATTGTAATTAAATCTTCTTTCTTTCGTCAAAAAAATATGGTTAGGGCTAGTAATTTTTTCACTTACAGGTTCTATTTACCATGTACTTGGCACTAAATATTATAGATAAATACAAAAGACTTTCCCAGGGTTTTGAAAGACGAAGTGGAGCTTACCTGTTAAACAAAGGATGTTCCAAAATGTTGCTCATTGGTCAATAAGGATTGTAAAAAAATTATGAATTTACAATTGACAAGGTAACTGTTACATAGTAAATGTCTTTTTAATAGGTCTCTTACAATTTCCCTATATATCTATAATATTTAGTGCCAAATAATGTAGCTTGAATTTTGAATTGACAAGTGAAATGTTCTATAAATTGGTTCAAGCACGATATAATTTTACCTCTGCCAGATTAGTTTTATATTTATTAGACCTAGATGCACATCTATATTTGACATTTTTGTCTAGGCCAATCAATCAATTGGTAGATTATTATTTAATTATTTTAACATACATATGCATAGAAATACAAGACAGACTTGAAGTTATGGATTAAATAATATTTATGAAAAATATGGAAAATTAAAGGATTGTCCTCTTTTAAAGAGTTGTTAGTCATGTCTTTAATTACTAATATTCAATAAAAACGTATTCTTTAAAAAAACATCAGTCCATAACTTTAGGTATGGCATATTTTTCCCAATGCTTATATGGCAGTAGATAATTTATTACTTTGATGTTATTTATTTTCACATTTTTTAATTTGAATATTAGTTATGATGGTCAAAGTAATTACACACAAACATATAACAAAATATATATGTATACATGTGGATATAAATGCATATCTATGGATGATCACAAGAGGATTAACATGGTTTCAACATTACAATATATATAAAATTATATATACAAGTATTGTACAGATTTCTTCATTAACCATTTTCTATATTTGACTATTGTTATATGTTTGCAATTGATGATAATATTGCTATTCAATGATTGTAAAGGGAAGAAGTGAATTTAGAATACACATTGAAGAACTAAAACTTCCACCATCTAACGGGAATCAAGAATCATAGTAACAATGCAGACTAAAAAAAATCTAGGTAGCATGTTAAAATCAAAAGGATGGGAGGTTAATGAATCTACAAATATAAATATCTAAAACATAGGAATAAATTGTGTTCATATTTATAAAACAGAAGTCTTAGCATCCCATAGTGAGCATTAAAAAGGTAAGGCTAGGAGAAATGCTGGAAAGTGCAAAAGAGCAATCAAAACTTGTTGGCTCACTAGTGGAGCCTTTTTCTGTAGTAGGGGTAGATATCTTTCCTATGTCTGAAAGAAAAAATTTACAATCTACTTCAAAATCAACTTTTGTTGCTTTCACAATCATTGTTTTAAGCGGGTCCTCAAAATTGTAAGTATTTTTTTTATCAAGATAGTAAAGATGTATGGTTTAGAAACAAGGCCTTTAATAACAACAACATGATATGTTGTAGACTTAGAGCTGTCTTGTAACATGTAAAGGTATTTTGCTGGAATTTGCAGTAAACTAGTGGTAGCTTCATTGAAAGCAATAAACCAAAGGCTCAGTGAGTGGTCTTGCAACTTTAACTGCAGAAGATAGCGATAATTGCATTCCCTGATTTCCATCTGGAAATGGTCACAAAACCAAACATCAGCATCGGGATGTGTGCATTTTATTTTGCATTCTTTCCTAGTAACCAACAAGGGGCAAGGAGGATAACAAAATGACTTAGTTTTTGCAATTTGAATTGTTGCTTTAGAAATGTCTTCAATAGTTTTTGGCAAGCCAAGGCAGTTGTTCAAGGTGAATGCAGTAGTAACTCTATCATTCAAAGGATAAAGCCTATGAGGAGCAAAAGAAAATGAAACCATTTATTCTACTTTGATTGGGCCCTTCGATCTAAGAGTGTTTGCCTTAGGAATAGAAGGTTTAATGTCAAGGACTGTTGCTATTGATGTGTTGATAACTTTACCATTAGACTAGCCTAGACGACCACCTCGCACAAAAACTATCACTATATCACTAGAAAGATACATATGCTCCAAAACATCACCTTTTCTTGCCAACTTGGGCCCCACAAATTAACATCAATGAACGAAGTAGAGATATCATATAGTTTAATAGTTCGCTGAATTGTTTCAAATCCATTTTTCCTATGAATAGTTGATATGTACCCAACATGCAGTACAATGCCAATAATATCAGCCAAGCTATTATCACTATAATTGCTTATGTCACTACTGGCACAAAATCAAGGGTTTTTTTTTATACAAAAAATATCATCTTCACACTGTTTTATTGTTGATTTTTCATCCAAAACAATTTAAAGGTTACTATTTAATTTATTGATTTTTTTATTTGCTTCCTTCACCGATCCTCTTGATATTAAATAAGTTTTTTTTTTGGACAAAAGGCCAAGGCCTAACTATTTTTATTAATATCAATATAAAAATTAGAAGTATAATAAGATTTATAGTACTGATTATAAGGATTCCAAAAAATTCCAAAATTGTGTCTAACCTATAAGACACATCCACCTTACATTTCCAGATTAAACTTGATATTAGCTAATAGAGATCTAGCTCTATCAAAATTGTGTCTTATCTATATGACATGGCCACCATAGATACTCATATATAATCATACCCTTCCGCATAAATATGCATATGATTCAACCTTAGAAAACACCCTATCTATATGGCCAATTACTTGCAGTTAGAATTGGGAAAAATTTACAAAAAATTTATCATACAAAATTTGAAGGAGCACATAATTAATTTATTCTTCCATATTTGTTGCATCTTGCTCCAAACCATGACCATCTTCTGCTACATTTTGCTCCAAACCTTGAACATCTTCATTTAAATTAAAGTAATTTTCACCCACACCCTCTAACAGATTCTCCTTCTCTCCTTGTTCTTCACCAGGTCTATGTTGATCTTTCGGTCCATTATAATTCTGATGAATGAAATTGAGCCGAAGTGGACGCCCATGTCTAATATGATGATTTAGCAGAAAAGAGAGAGCATATAATTTTTCCTTAATATTGTCCACCATTGGATTCCCAACTCCTCTCAAAACAAGTTTAAAACTCTAGTCAAAGCCCTTGGATAATCTCTTTTAGACTATTCCACACTCCCTCGAACGTTTCCCTATAGCATTGTTTAGTTTTGATAAATTTATTTGGAAAGATACCACCCATGAATCCTCTTCCTCTATCCAAGTTATATGCTTGCACACATTGAAGAAGTTTATCCTTTCCCAACACATTTGGTTGCACCACCTTTTCAACAACAATTTCCAGTATGTCTAATGGCTGCAAAAGATCTAAAGCATTGAACAAAAATATAGACAACGTTTGAGATGGAAAAAGTATCCTAGAGAACTTGGACTTAAAACATACTCTCCAATCACAACCTTGATACTGTCAACCATGCTAGGGCATGACATTCTAAAAGTATAGGATAATTCAAATTCCCTAATATCCTCTAAAAATGGATGCTCCCCTGGTTTTATTTGCACAGGAACCCTAAAGTTTTTTACAGTGTATTCCATTGGCATCCCTTGAAACCCACCCAAATTCTCTGCAAGTTTTTATTAGAAACCAACACAAAATCCCAGAACCCAGAAAAGGATAGTGAAATTAACCAACAAACCCAAGACCACTTTCAAAATAAAATGCACAATGAAGCACCCAGAAAGAAGGCACACTCACTATGAATTTACCAGAATATGATTCATTTTCACCACATAAGATTGCACAAAAAACTTGACAAAGCTTTACCAAAGAAAGACCCAGAGGAGGAAATGCAGTAAATAGAATTTACTGCAGTTTTGAGATTTCCTAGAACCATCCCTAGGAATGCGATGAAACTCAGCCACTGAAACCCTGAACTTGTTGAAGAAGATTTAAGAAAAAATTGCATAAAATAAAAGTGGCAAGTGCTTTATAATCAATGCAAAGCAATAATGAAGTGTGAATTAGTTTGAAAGAAATTTCACATGTATGAGAAGCTGCATAACAATACATGATTATAGTTTGTAGCAAAGGCCCATTTGATTTCATAATTCACCTTACATCAGCAAATTATGACTAGCACTGGTGGGTGTGATTTAACATCACTATTATGCAATATTCAGAAATCCTTCATGCAAATAACTCGTGCCAACTAGAGTTTTCACTAGAAATGAAGAGTAATGATTTATTTGCAAACTACAGAGTCTTGAAACATGAAAAATCCTACCTCCAACACGCATGATACCAAAACTCTTCCAACTATAATGCCACCTCAGAATAAGGTCTAGCTTACATGTCATAGTCTGACTCCTTCAGCCTCTTTGAAATATATCCATCTCACTTATATGTACATACCTTCATCAGCCTTCAACAAACATGCCTCTTTCATTGTTCAAAAAGTTATCATTAGCAATGTACCTCCATGATTGTAAAATTCTAGGAATCAAAGACTATTAGAGCAAATATATAAAGAAATTAAATATATTATATTCATTCAAATATAAAATTTCAATAGCATGATCCCTGAAACCAACATAAAACGTCACTAGAAAAAGAGATATCCAGGTTATGAACACCTACTTTTCTCAAGATTGAATAAATCTTGGAGTGGTTCATTGCACAAGGTTGACGCCAACCCATAAGATATTTCACTCACTTGTTGCTCACAACCAAAACTTATAAGATGATCAGCCACATAATTTCCTTCTCTATAAATGTGATTCAATTCAAAAGATTCTAGAGAATTGAGTAATCCCCAAACTTGATCCAAAACATATTGCAATTTCTAATTTGAAGACCCTCTAACCTTGCAAGCATTTATAATGATTAAAGAATCACCTTCAATAAGGACTTTTGAAAATTTGAGTTTCTTGATAAACTGCAACCCAAGAAGCAAAGCTTGAACTTCTGCTTGATTATTAGTTCCAATAGGGAGGTGAAGTGATTTCTCTCCAATGAGCTCACCGATGTGATTTCTGACAACCCCTACACCTGATTGACCCAGATTCCCCCGAGATGCACCATCAAAATGTAACTTTACAAATCCTACAACCGGGGGAGTTCACACCACCTTTTTCCTATCTTGTTTGACATCCACCTTTGGCTTCCAATTCCCCTTGAAGGGAATAACTAACGAAGGCCAAGCCTTGATTTGCTTAGAATCCCAATTAGTGAATTTTGAACCAACATGTTTTAAATTAAGTACATAAGTATTAACGACTTCATATATTGAATTTTCCATCATCAACAATACTTGTTCAATACTTGATGTTTGTTTACAAAATATCCTTTTATTTCACTACCACCAAATACACCAAACCACTGAGGAAGGAATAACTTTCCATAAAATTGCAAATAAAGATTTTTTGTACAACATAGGCCAGCTTGTGAACATTTCCCAAATAGTAAAAGGAGAAGGAAAAAACCAACCAAATTTATATTTTAAAAAATCCCAACAAGCATTTGCAAATAGGAATTGCATAAAGAGATGATCAACCTCTTCTATTATTGAATCACAAAGCACACAATTGAAAAGAGCAATAATTCCTAATTTAACTAACTTGACACTTGACAAAATTTTGTGCTTTAACGCTAACCAAGAAAAATAACCTGTGTAATACCCCTCATGTTGTTGATACTCTTTGATACTCTTATGTGTTGGTTTGGTACTTGGTTTGTGATGGTGATTAGTTCACCGAATTGGTTGTGTGTGGATTCATAGTTTGGTTGGTTTGCTGCACTTGATGTTACTATGATGATTGATGATACATTATGTGGTGGTTATATTATTTGGTTATGCTATGGTTTTCCTTAATATTATATGTGGTGATGTTGTGATTCTATGTTGCTATGGTTTCTAATGTATTTTCTAGTGAGTCTTGGTGAAAGGAAAAAGTAGCATCACTCGCTTGTGATTGCCTTGCTACCCCACGATTACCTTTCACAGTGTGTCTGCAATGGAGATTTACATGTTACTTGACGTTTGTTTGTATGCAGCAATTGCAGGAACAAAGTCTCAATTCCACCTACTTCAGCAGGACATGGCGAGCATTAAATTAACCCAACGGGTATAATGTTGAAAAAGGGAGTTGATAAGGAAGTGTCCCCATCCCAAGTTCATCACCCCATTGTGAGTCTTTCTGTGTCATGGTCTTGACCTTGTCTTTGTCTCAGTATTGTTGTTTATTTATTTTATTTGTGGATAGTTGTTATTTAATTTATCCTTATTTTACATGGGATTAATTAATGTTATCTTGTAGATATGATTAATTGTATGTAATTGTAATTTAGTTAAATGTTGGATTTAAAATATTGTAAATTAAAAGATATTTAATTAATTAAAAACTATAAAGTCATTTAATTTAAATAAATAATGTTTTATGATAATTGTGAATTATCTTTTTCAAAATATTAATATTCGAAAATCTAAGGATAATATCATGACATGATAAATGTGAAATTAATGAATTTTAATTTAATATTGTGAGATAAGTGTGAGCTTTTAAAGCAAGAAAAAGAACCAATGGATGGGTTGGATTTAAAAAAAGAAAAAGAAAGAAGATCTTTATTTATTCTTCCTTATTTTATTGTGAAAAAGAGAGAAGTTTCTACACACAGAGACAAATGGTTTTCTGGTTGTGTTTGGAAAAGAAAAAAATATAGGTTTTTGTGCTTCTCTGTAAAAAAAATTGTTCTTGGAAGGAAAAATATAATATTGATCCAGAAGTTAGCTAAAAGAAGGAATTGGAGAAGGAACTGTAGAGGAAATCCAGTTTTGAAAGAGGAAGAAGGGCTACAGTGTTTGGATTCAACATCAAATGAAGGACTCTAGGTTCATTTTGATTATCAATTCTTTTGATTTATAAACCCATTGTCTATAAGGGAAACAAAAAATCATGGCTATCATATTCAAAAAAATCAATATCTATGTTTTGAAAAAGGTTTTCCTATTGAAAAAATTGCTTGTGTTAAGCCTTTAAATCTTCTATAGAAAATTAGTGAGAAACCTTTTGATTTCCTTCAATAAATCTAGTTATGAGATTTTTAATTTGAAAATAAAATTGATTTGTTGTGGAAATTTAAATTGTATACCCTATTTATTTATTTTGAGTTGGAGAAAAATTGGGCTATGGATTCATTGTGTTTGTATTATTTATTTTGTGTTTAATGGGCAAATATATATACACATATATATATATATATATATATATATTTAAATTTTATATATTTTTTCCTTTGTTAAAGAAAAATATACATATTTGGCAGAGTTGTGTACTATGATTTTCTTTCTAAAAAAAAGAAAAAAGAATAAAATAAAATATATAAAAAATATTTATGAATTCAATTTTCATGTTGTTTTAGTGAAGAAATAAAATATAAAAATAAAAAATAAAAATAAATTAAATTAAATTAAATTTATTTATTGGGGGCAGGAAGTGGTCGGCGGCCGATGTACCACCCCCGACCCCATGGTGGCAATACGCAACCACCATAGGCTGTGCACAACAGCCAAGGCTGCTGGTCGCAGTCATGTGGGGGCTACAACCCTCCCACATTGTGGTACTGCATACCACATGCTACAGGTGGGTAATTGGAAATGGGTTTATTTCTTTTGAAATTTGATTTATTTTAAATTTGTTTTTTTATGTTATATTTTGTATATACATATATATATTAGTATTAATATTAATATTAATATTAATATATATGTATATATATACTGACTGTTGTTAATTATAGTGATGTATAAAGTCATTTTTATAATATGAATAAATGCATAAATTTTAATATATGTTTTATTATATTATATATACGTATATATGTATATATGTATATATGAGTAAAAAACGTATATATATGTATATATATATAGATGGTTATGAATGTTGTGATGGTGAAATAGTTGGATAATTAAATAAATTTGCAATGTTATAGTTTAATCGAGAAAATTAGAAATAAGCTATGTGATTTAAATTAAGTTGAATGATTTTGTGTAAGCAATTATTTATTTTTCTTTGGCCATTTGCATAGTCGAATCTTTGTTGAGCCAGTTGTGGTTTTCTCTTATTTGGATTTATGTCATGTGGGAAAACCCTTGAGTTAGTTTATTCTTCTGTATGAGCTTAATTTATTGTTAGGGACTTCTAGAGGTGGGGAAATTGATGTTTCATATTTGATCTTGTAAATTGATATTTGGCCCTATGTTTCGGCTATGGTTGTGATTTGAGTCTACACATGGGTTGTAGCATTTTATGGATGTGTTTCATATGATTTTGGTGAGATGGTTTTTCCTCATGGATGTTCCATTTGTTGGTTTAGTGTTGGATTTTATGTTTTGGGTTCTAAGGAGAGTGGCTCTATGTGGGGCCCGACGCAGAAAGGGGTTGTCAGGGTAACCTATGTTAGAGTTAGAGTAATAAGTGATAACCTAAGTAATTAATTAGGGGGTGGGTAGTTAAACATTAATAAGATAATTATGGATGCCTTGTCCACCTGTTAGTGCTATCATAGGCTAAAGGTGGGCCGAGAAGGCCGTGGTTGGCATGATCGTTGCCTCGTCTTCACGAGAGTTTAACAGCTCCACATGAGTAACCCTATGGAGTGGCGCCTTGAGATAGGTTGTCACGATAACTATAGATGGAGCCGACACCTTGTGATAGGTTGTCTGGATAATCCATGTAAGGCCATGTGATGACACTCTCCTCTAGTGTTCCCTTTCAGTTATTTATTGAAATCCTCTGGAAGTGGTCTATTATTTTTTTTTGGAGATTTATTTTCGTTATGAGATATTTCTTTATGTTCTCTTGTTTTTTGTGTCTGGATTTTAGTCTTTCCTTACTGTTTGGATGTGCTTGGTTGGGGATCCTTGTTTACTCCTAGCACGACAGTGGTTGGGTGGAACGTGCTACGCACCCTGTTGGGTTCCTTTATGATGTTGTTGTACCATTTAGTGCAAATTTTTGTTGATGCAGTTTGATCTAGGATTCATATGTTACTAGATGTATATTTGTACTCCAGATGTATTTGGGTATGTGCAGGATCATGATGGGCCAAAAAGTGGTAATATGATGGGTATTTGTAGGGTATGTTGCTAACAAATTTTTTTTACCCAGAATTGATGAAGTGAAAAGGGTTTTTAAAGGAGATTTTCAGCTTTCCACCAATATAAATTATGCTTTACTTTGAATTTAATAAATTATTATTATTCATTTTCTATTTGAATTACGACTAAAGTGGTGGTTGATAGGATGATTGAAAAAATCTATAACTTTCAAACGGTATCACATTTTTTTAATCCAAAACATGCACCACATTATATAATTCATATATACTATAGGATTAAAAAAAGAAAAATTGAATTTCATGAAGTTTTGACCAAGTTAAGGTGGTCAGACATACGAGTTTTTATATTTTTTAAAAGTTGTAATAAAAAAATCATAATTAATTATTTACTTGGAAATTTTTTATAAAAAAATATGCATCACATCAAGACATGAGTCTTCTACTTATGTATAAAATCTTATAAAAAAATATTTTCATTTTATTGTGGTTAGGGTGGTCAGACAAACATCTGCTTCTTATTTTTTCCCTCAAATTTAAGTACTACTACATTGAAATTTCAAATTTTCACCAAATAGATTTTTTTTAAAAATAAACCTAGTAGTTTAGAAACTACATTCAATTGGCTACAGATTCTATTCTTACATATTTTTTCAATAATATAGATAACTTATTCAAATTTTTACGTCAAGTTTCCTAACTCTAATTTTTCTGAATTTTTTGCCACTTAAGGGCCTATTTTTTCCATGATGATCCTGCACATACCCATTCTATGTATTGATGTATCACTCCCATGTGCATTGGGAAGACCTATGATGTGATTTTGTATATGTGTTCATTGAGATGTACTAGCAGACTGATGTAATGTATTATCATACCATGTAAATCATTCTTGAACTACCATTTGTAAATACTGTTGATGTTATGTTGTATCTGTGGAAATATGTACTTAATACCTTCATGATTAATTCATTGTAATTTTCATGTATGGTTTTATATGATTTGTTCATATCTTTTTTGTTATTGCTAATGTATGCTTAAATGATGATGTGTGAATAAATGGATACGTAATTAGTAATTTAATGTTCATCTATTAACTTTGTTATGGGATAGTTTAGGTAATGTCACCTTGTGTACCCTAAGGGACTTTGATACATGCAACTTGAAACATTGGTTATGTTGGAAAAACTTAAGGTGCATTCCTTATGTATTAAAAAAAAATTGTTGCATTCTTAGTTGCTCCTTTGGGGTTTGTGCGACGAGGCATTACAACCTATCTTAGGGAGAACCACATAATTTTAGTAGAAAGACATAGCTCTTTGAGGTTGAACTTGAGCTTCCATATTCATGATTTCCTTATACCCTATTTTAACTAAGTATTTACCCATTTTTGAAGGTGCCCAAATGAGATTATCAAATTTGTCATATGAAAATACAATCATGTCTCCCAAGACCCTGATTAACTCTGATTGTTGTAAGTTTGAAATTGAGGAATGATTCAAATCTTTCCATAAAGCTCTCCTTAAATGTGCATCAAATTCCTAGATATAATCAATAACTCTCCAACCCAAACATTGTGACCAATGTGTTTCTGCTGATTGGAAGTCATACTAAGTAAAGAGAGGAGGATACCCATTCCATTAATCTCTCCAGAAATTTTCTTTCAAACCATCATGAATTTCCCAAGTTAAATGAGGGATAATCACTTTTCTACATGCTAACATGAAATTCCACATTGTAGAACATTGTAGAGGATTAGAAATTGTGAAAATACGTTTTGAATCCTCACAATCTAAATACTTAGATTGCATGATCTTTCAACACTTAGAATGAGGCATGTTGTTTGAAACTAAATTTTCTCCCAATTCCATATTTCTTGAAGCCATATTGTCAACTCCTTCCCCACCTTTTAGTTTATCCCTACAAATATTTCGCAAAGAAATAAGCAAAATTTTCTTTTTGTAATCCATGCTTTCCTTCCATAAAAAAGATCAAATCAATTTATCAATTGTAAGTATTACAGGTCTAGGAGCCTTCAAGACCACCATAAAATAGTTTGGAATTGAAGATAAAAAGAATTGAATCAATAATATTCTCCTTGAAATAGAAAGCCAACTCCCTTTCAAGTTTGCAATCCTAGATTGAATACTATGAATAACCTTATCCCAATATGAGGTGCTATTGGAACCAGAAAAGAAGGGAATGCCCAAATATTTATAGGGGAGATCAACTTCTTAAACACCCAAAAGCTGAATGATTTTGGGTATGTGCAAGATCATCATGGAAAAAATAGGCCCTTAAGTGGCAAAAAATTCAGAAAAATCAGAGTTAGGCAACTTGACATAAAAATTTGAATAAGTTATCTATATTATTTCAAAAATATGTAACAATAGAATCTATAGAAAATTGAATTTAGTTTCTAAACTACTAGGTTTATTTTTAAAATAAAAAATCTATTTAGTGAAAATTTGAAATTCAATGCAAGAGTACTTAAATTTGAAAAAATAAGAAGTGGGTGTATGTTTGACCACCTAATTCACAATAAAATGATAATATTTTTTTATAATATTTTAGGATATAATTAGAGGACCTATCCCAATGTGATGCATATTTTTTGTAATTTTTTCCAAGTAAATAATTAATTATGAATTTTTATTACACCAAAACTGCATGTCTCAAATCAATCTTAACTTGGTCAAAAATTCATGAAATTCCAATTTTTAATCCCATAGTATGTGTGAAGCATATAATGTGACACATATTTCTGCATTTTAAAAAATGCGGATATCATTTGAAAGCTATAGATGTTTTTCTACCCTATCAATCAACTTTAGTCGTAATTTAATAGAAAATGAATTTAATAATTATTTGCCAAATTCAAAGTAAAGCATAATTTATATTTTATGGAAAGTTGAGAATCTCCTTTAAAACCCTTTTTGTTTCATCAATTTTGGGTAAAAAAGAAAACATCAGCCATGTAGCCCTACACATACCCATCATATCGACACTTTTTGGCACATCATGCTCTTGCACATACCCTTTTATCTTTCACCAAAGGCTTAGCATTAAGTACATAAACTTTAGATTTATTTTCATTTACACATTGGCCTAAAGCCAAGGTATATTTATCCAACAAAACCTTAATCTGATTTGTTTATGATATTGTAGCAAAAACAAAAAGAAGTGTATCATCTACAAACAAAGACTGAGTCACTTCTATATCTGTGGAAGGAATTTTGATTCCTTTAACCAATTTTGAGAATGTGCATGATTTACTACTCTACTTAATGCTTCAACTAAAATGATAAAAAGAAAAGGAGACAATAGATCACCTTGTCTCACCCCAGGCTAACTTGAACTAAAGAATCCTGAAGGAGTACCATTGACCAAAACTGAAAAATTTTCCCCAGACAACAAAGAGTAAATCCATTTACACAATTTTTCTTGAAAACCAAACTATCTTAAAATTTTCATTAAAAAGTACAAGTTCACTCTATCATAATCCTCCAACATATCTAGCTTAATGATTAAAGTAGACAAAGATTGTGAGGATATGGAATGCAACACTTCATGAGCTACTAAAGCAACTTCGATTGTTTCTCTACCAGGGACAAAACCACCCTGCTCAATAGAAGTATTCTCATAATGATATGCAACAATCTCATGTAAATTCCTTTGGTGAAAATTTTGTAAAGAGTGTTACAAAGAGAAATAGGCCTAAAATCATAAAAGGAAGATGGATTGTTAACTTTTGGAATAAGAGCAATGTGGGTCACATTGAACTGCTTCAACATATTACTCGAAGTGCTAGACTCTTCCAATGCTTTTAACAAATCATTTGCAATAAAGTCCCAACATTTCTAAAAAAAATATGTTGTAAATCCATCAGGACCTGGTGCTTTATTAGGAGACATAGAGAAAACTATTGATTTTAATAATTTAGTTAAAGTAAAGGGATTAAACAATTGAACATTGTTTTCCTAAGATAAAGGGTTGGAATAGTATCCAACAATTCATTCCTAGCCAAATCAACCTGATCTGACTTTTTATCTAATGTGGATAGAAATTTTGAAAAGAAAGCTATCCCTTCATGTTGGATATCTTCCTCCTTGACTAGTTTTTCCCTGTTTGACTATCCATGATAGAAAAGATTGCATTATTTGAATTCTTCACCTGAGCTGACCTATGAAAAAACTTTGTATTTTTATCCCCTTCTCTTAACCACAATTCCTGAGACTTTTGATGTCAATATACATCTTCCCTATCTACAAGCTCTTCCCATTCATCTTGTATTTTTTTTGGCAATTCAAAAGAGACTGGGTTCAGACCATTTAGAATAATCTCAACATTAACCTCCATAAGTTGTTTAAAAAAAACTTATTTTTGATGAAAAACATTCTTAAATACAGTAGCATTCCAATGTTTTATCTTTACCTTGACATACATTAGCTTACGTGAAAAATGAAACATGAAAGTTCCTTCCACCATAGGATCCTTGATCCACCATTCATTCATTAGATCAACAAAATTTGGATTTCAAAGCCACATCATTTCAAATTTAAAAGAAGATTTGGGAGAAGATGCAACCTTTTTGTTATCAATATGTAAAGATAAAGGGAAGTGATCAGATCCCACCCAAGGCAGAATTTTTGAAGATAAAACAACTTATTCATTTATCCAATTAGGAGAAATTAGAAACCTATCCAAATGCACAACAATTTGTAGAAAATCCTTATGCTTGTTTGTCCAAGTATAGTTTTCATTACTCGACTGTATATTAGACAGTGCATTTTTATGTACAAAATCATTAAAATCCTCCAGTGTTTTCTCAAGAGGAATAATACCACCCTTTTTATCAGACAGACTTAGGATCGCATTAAAGTAAGCTACTAAAATAAAAAATTTAGAATCTAATTGGTCCAATGATTGATTTAGATCTTCCCACAACTGTTTCTTACATGCAGTAGAGTTAGGTGCATAAATATTAAATGGACAGACACTCAAATCAAAATGAACAACCTTCAAAAACTGCTAGTGTTGATTATTTGTTGAAGCTTCCCCTAATAAAGTCTTAGGATTCCACAGGGAAATCAAACCACTCGATTCCCCTTAAGCAACTGAAAAACAAGAATTCCACCTCACCCATTTTTTAATGAAGAAGTCAAAATTTTCTTGAGACAACTTAGATTCTTGGAGTAACACTATATCTGCTCCACAAGCATCAATTTGATGCTTGATACGAGCTCTTTTGTTAGGGTCATTAATGCCCCTAACATTCCACATTATAATTTTCATTCAAATTTCAGGGAACAATTCGCTCCCCTCAATCTCTTTTTAATACTACCATCCAAAGTAGCTTGACTTCCCTAGACTGACTCCTCTTGCAACTTAACAATATTTGATTTCCTTCCCATTTTTCTCAGAGATTTCTAAGAATATGGAGAAGGATTTTGAATTAAATCAAAATCAACATGACCCCTTACAATATCCAAATCATTCAAAGAAGAAACCAATGTGTTGGACCTCCCCATAGCTTTCTCCTCTTGTAACTTAAAAGGATTTTTTTCCTTCCCCTTTTACCAGGAGATTTGAAATTAGTTGGAAGAATATTATTGGTTACAAAAAGTTGATCAAAACCTTTAACAGTCTCCAAATCATTTGTAAATTTAACCAAAACATTGGAGAGATTCTTTACAATACAACCACCAAAGTCATTTTCCTTCCCATTTCAATCTCCTCTTAAAATTTGACAGCATTAGACTTCCTATCCCTTTTACTTGGTGACTTCTGAGCTGTTGAGGAAAGGGTAGGAGTTTGAGATACTGATAAAATATGAGAAAAATAAAACTCTACAAAACCCTTCCCCAACTCCAACTCATTACTAAAAGACACCACTATACTGGAAATATCCTTTTCCCCTTGGTGTTCAGGTGAGAAGCCAAATAAGGAAGCAATTTTATTAGATACTGGATCTACCCCAAATTCCTCAATGATTTCATCACAAGAATTTCCCATCAAAGGAAGTGAAATTTGAGCTAATCCCTCAAGATTACTATCTTCTAATAGTGTTGCATCTCTATAAAATTAAGAGAACCAAAAGACTGATCATCTGCACATATAACAGTGGAGTTTTCCAATGTGATTTTCTTACTATTAGATGTATCAGAACAAACCAAGAAAGAAGAGATAGAATAAACTTGCTGAAAATAAACTAATATATTTGGTTGATAAAGGTGCAAGGATAGGCCCAAAGAAAACAATTGAGAAAAGCGAGGCAAGAAAAGAGGAATATGGGTAGAGACCTTGCTCGAAGCAATATTTCCTACTAGATCCAAACCAATATTAAATAAGGAAACCTTATCCTTTGAAATTTCAAAAGAACTGTGTGTTTGAGAAACAAGATTCATACCCATTGAGAGATTCCCAAAGAATAGCTTAGGAGCCAAATCAATTCTAGTGAACGGAACAAAATACCAAGTATTTGAAGCTCCCAATAATGGATCCACCAAATGAGTACAAGAGGAAGAAGCAAGATCGGGATTCACATGAAAACCAGGAGATGACAAATTTTCCTTACCCTTTCTTTTTCTCGTATAAGAAGGAAAATCCTAATTAATGCCAAAAGTTTCATTACCCTAGAAACCCATATAAGGTTTAACATTTGGAACTAAAGTTTCCTGATTTGACTCTTTTTTTCCCTTGCAAAACCTGGTCTTATGACCCAAAATATGACAATTTTTACACACATTAAAAGGAGTCTCAATGAATGCATCCTACTTAAAAAGTCCTGCTTTAGATTTGACTGTATCATCTTGTGGAAAAGATCATGCCATGTCCAAAAGAACACAATATCGAACAAAGAGATGAGGGTTTTGAAAAAAGGACAAATCATGCTTCTGAAAAATGCCTAAATGATTTACCAAAATTTCAATAATGCCCAGCTCTCTGTATTCTAGAGGAAAAGAATGCATTTGAACCCAAAAAGTAATAAACTGGATAGTAGCCTTTTAAGGGTTAAAATTCTAATCCCATGGCTGAATAGACAAGCTAGAGCCCCCATAGACCCAAGATTTAACTTTATAAACCAAATCCCTAAACTTTTTTGAAGAAAATAGAACTACGAAAAAGCCATTTCCATTATCAATGTAAAAAAATTTAGAAACCCCTTCCCAATCATGAAAAAGTAAAGATTTAAGTTCAGATATAGGAGGAGAAAACTTCTAGAACTTACGAATAAGAGTTGTTTGTCACAAATTTTGAGACTGCACCCTTAACAAATCATTTGGTAACATCACACATTTTCTTCTAGGAGAAGAACTATTAAAATCATTATCCATCATCACCCATTTGGTGTTTTGCAACTAATCCCAACTGCTTGCATCCAACAAAGGATTGCTAAAACCCTTGCCCAATGTAACATTGTTTGGGAATATTACAGGAGATGGATTCACACACTATGACAGATTTTGCCTATGAGACTGGAGAATCCTTTGCTTCACCAAATGATGTTGATAATGAGCAGGATCTATCATAATATTATTAGGAAATGATATCTTCAAGGGGATATTATTTGGAAAGGACTTCGGACCTTCATCATCCTTAAGGCCACATATATCAAAAACTGACTATCTATTCCCAGAGAAAAGCTTCCTAGGAGAATGTCATGAATGAGACCAAGAAACCAACAAGCCAACCCTAGAATAACCAGTCCAAGAAGGATCTGAATGATCAACCTGAAGAAGACCTCAGGATCTGGGATTCCACCTCAAAAATTTGAAAATCGACCATTACCATGAACCAACCAATTTTGCGGAGCTCTCCTCATGTTTTGTAGAGCCTTGAATAAGTTGCACCCACCTCAACTTGACCATAATGTAGTTTAGCAATATCATCAAAACAAGTAACAGGTATTTCTATCCCCTCCATATCTATAATGTCAAAACTAAAAATTTGGCCTTCACCTCTTTGTTTGCGGAAATGGTACATCTCTCTAATATGTGTTACACGCCCTTCCAATGTCCAAACATTTTGATAAATGTTTAAATATTTAATAGGGCTGACATTTGGAGGGTTGTTTTGTTTTTTAGGGGATAGTTGTAGACCAAATTTAGGGGTATGTTTAGAAGGAGAAGGTGAGTCTAGCCCCAACATTTTCTCCTCTTGCTGCTTGAACAGATACCTAGGGGTCCTAATGATTTGATAATCAAACATAATCACAACTAAGGTGAATATGATTAAGGCCCTGGAAAAGAAGAAAAACAATATATTGGACACATTATCTTAGGCACATATGAAGGAGAAAGAGAATTTTTAAAAGTAGACAAGAAACAACATAGCCTACCTTGAATCTTGGAAATTCCTACAAACATAGTCTCTTAAACATACAAGGGACCCTATTTTCAAGGCACTTGAAAACAACAAATCATTGCATTTGGAAGGTAGGGTTCCTATTTGCATATGGTGTCCATTAGATAAGACAACCTTGTATCATTCAACCTGCCCTTCATCACCACCAAATTTTTGGAAGGACAAAAGATAAAGGACTAGAGAGGGAACGACATCTCCAACATTGATGGAACAAATTGCAAATGAAGTCAAAGTTGGTTGTTTCTTTATAGCCTACAAAGACATGTTCAATCAAGGGAAATAAACATCATCACACCAAATGGATAAAATGAGTAAGGAAAACAAAGGCTGTAAAGAGATATTTTTATGTGTTGTAAAAGATCAATCCATATGTACTTACACATCTATATGCTTTACTAGGGCTAGCCATGTGTGTATACACCCAAAGTCAAATGAAAATGGAAACATAATTAGTAAAGTGTATGTGGTGTATTTTTTTGTATTTGAGAATCCTAAAATTAAAATGTAACTAAAAGGCAATGTTCAAGTTTATTACAAGAGAGGAAGGAAACAATAATATCAAATTTGTAGTAGGTATAAGGAAAAGGAAATACAAACTTATGAAATCAGGATTTGGAGGTTGGTGGATGGCACCCTCAGAGCTGGACTCCGTAGTGGGACCTGTGGGAGGTGTCACCAAATCAATTTGGGGGGGCTCTAGAGACCTATCCACATAGCCAGATTCCACATACATAGTTCTGGGACCTTTTAGAGGGAGGAAATTTTCCAATTATAGTTGACTAATTAACACCTCTATTTGACAATAAAAATAAAATATAAATGTATTGCAACATCCAATGCCAACTAGTAGACAAGTTAGAAATATTGATAATATAGCAACCATTTTACTATT
>VDFB02325690.1:30000-44048 GCA_007258455.2 Sequoia sempervirens
GAGATGTTTGAAAACCCACATTAAATAGAATGTTAAAATATGGAGAATAGAACAAGAAAATTATGATAATGAATAGTTTCGTATAGGAAATAGTGTTATTTCACGTATATGTATATGTCTATGTCTCAAAGAATTTATTTTCACATACAGTTCACATTGTATGTATATATATATATATATCATGGTGCTAATTCATTGTCATTGTTGTACAATGGGGGTGGATGAAGTAAATGAAATACTGAGTGTTGTAGTGTGGGAAAGTATACTTTGTTTAAGTTGTATCTATAATATTTAGTGGGAAATAATGTAGCTTGAATTTTGAATTGACAAGCCAACTATCATATATAATTTGTTGTTACACCTTGTCTAGACAACGATAAAATTTATGGTAAGTAGGAATATGCTGCAAACTCAAATCTATACATGAATTTCATGGACCTATTAGAAAATAACTTAACAATTAGAGGGAAATGAGAGATGTTTGAAAACCCACATTAAATAGAGCATTAAAATATGGAGAATACAATAGGCAAAGTACGATAATGAATAGTTTGGTAGAGGGAACTGGAAAAGGGAATATCATGAAGAACTATTTGTTATGGGGAATTTCGAACAAATGAGAAAGAAACAACACCATGAAACATATTGATAGAACAAAAAAGTGAAATTGGAAAAGACCTATTAGGAAAACACTTAAGAATTAAAGGAAAATGATAGATACTCTCAAGCCCACATTAAATATAACTTTAAGATATGGAGAATAGAAGAGGAAAACTACGATAATGAACAGTTTATTACAAGGAACTGTAAACAAGAATATCATGAAGAACAATTTAATGTGGGGAACCTAAAATAGATGAGGGAAAAAGAATATAATGAAACATATTCATATAAGACACTGCCATACCAAGTAATTAGCAAGCTCCACCTCCCACATAAACAGACCTGACTAGTTTGTTCTAGGGACCTTCAAGTAGATTAGTGAAGAAAGAATATCATGAAACATATTCATACAAGGTTCGAGCTATGTTCATTGTTAATAAATATTGAATAGAAATACATAAATTGTATAATAGGTGTTAGAATAACATTTATTTGCTACAAGTCTTTTTACATGGGCATTTTGCATAAATGATTTGTCTATAATATTTAATGCCAAGCAATGTAGCTCAAATGTACAATTAAGCCTATGGCATTATACAGATTTTGCACAGATTATTGCATCATATAATTGTTTTCATAACCTAAAGAAAATATCATGAATAAAATCTGGAGAATAGAAGGGGAAAACCATGGCAATCAACAATCTCTTATGGGGAAGCAGGAAAAATAATCCCATGAAGAACAACCTATCACGGGGATCTTCAAAGATATAAGGAAAAAGGAATATCATGAAAAATATTGATACAAGATAGATGGACATAAAGCCACATTAAATAGAACTCCTAAATCCAATAGGTAGCATTAATCTATGCAAATGAGTGCAACCCCATAGACTTAATTGAAAATTTGACCTATTACATGGCACTAAATATTATAGAAAAATAGAGAAATTGTACAAGAGATAATAGAATAATATTTAACAACAACTAAACTAATTTTATCTCTAATATGCCTGTAGCACCATACTAGCCTCTGCATATATATATATATATATATATATATATATATATATATATATATATATATATATATATATATATATATATATATATATATGTTGGAATTTTAAATCCTATGTTAATGGGTATGCTTCAAACATGCACAAGATAACTAAAGACAATGGAAGCCAAGGGGCAATGGAGTTACTAGCACCAGCCATGTTTTTGACAAGAGAGAAAGTAACTACAATTTCTCCACCCATAAAGAGAAATAATCTCTTTCAAGTCTCCAAAATGGGTATAACGCCAAACATAGAAACATATAACAAGAAGAAATTAGCAATAAATTAATCATATATGCAAAACACCCAAGTAAAATGACCTACAGATTCTAGAGAACAATAATTTTTCAATCTTCTTATCACAATGTGGACCTTACCTCTTGAACAAAGAATGTTCCTAAAAATCACTCATTAATCAATAAGGATCGGGAAAAAATTATGAATTTACCTTTGAACAAGCCAGGAAACAAGAATATCATGAATATAATATGCAGAATAGAATAGACAAACTATGATAATCAATAGTTTGTTATGAGCAACTAGAAAAAATAATATCATGAAGAACAGTTTGTTACGGGGAGCTTCAAACACACGAGGAAAAAATAATATCATGAAACATATTCATACAACACAGATGAATGCAAATCCACATTAAACAGTTGTCCTAAACCCAATAGGTAGCAATAATTTGTGCAAAATGAGTATAACCCCACACACTTCATTGAAAATTCGGGCTACATCACCTGGCACTAAATATTATAGCAAATAGAGAAATTGTAAAAGAGCTATTAGAATAACACTGAATAGCCAAAATTTATTAATCCTAACCATATTTTTTTGATGAAAGAAAGAAGATTTAATTGCAATTTCTCCACCTGTAAAGAGAGATAATCTCTTTCAAGTCACCTAAATGGGTATAACACCAAAGATAGAAACATATAACAAGAATACATTATCAATAAATTAATCATCTATGTAAAACAACCATGTAAAAATTAGTATAACACCATAGACTTCATTCAAAATTTTGGCTACATCACCTCACACTAAATATTATAGACAATTAGAGAAATTGTAAAAGAGCTATTAGAATAACATTGAACAGCCACCAAACTAATTTTTCTCCAATATGTTTATGCTCTCATACTAACCCTCTACATATATATATATATATATATATATATATATATATATATATATATATATATATATATATATATATATATATATATATATATATATGAAATCACTCCTATTTTAATCTACAATTGCTCCTATGTTAATGGGTGTAATGAAAAAGATGCACAAAGATAACTAAAACAACAAATGGAGCATGATAAAATTACTAACCCTAACAATATTTTTTTGACAAAAGAAAGAAAATTTAACTACAAAATTGCTCCTATGTTAATCTACAATTGCTCCCATGTTAATTGGTATAATGCAAAAAATGCACAAAGATAACTAAAACAATAAACCAACAGCAAACAAATTGCTAACCCTAACCATATTTTTTTATGAAAGAAAGAAGATTTAACTGCAATTTCTTTGTCCATACAGAGCGATAATCTCTTTCAAATATCCAAAATGGGTATAACACCAAAGATAGAAACACATAACAAGAAAACATAAACAATAAATGAATCGTCTATGCAAAATACCCATGCAAAACAACTTACCATATAGATGCACAAAGATAACTAAAACAATTATAAACCAATGGCGAAAAAATTACTAACCCTAACCATATTTTTGACAAAAGAATGAAGATTTAACTACAATTTCTCCATACATATAGAGCAATAATCTCTTTCAAATCTCCAAAATGGGTAAATGCCAAAGATAGAAACATATAACAAGAAGCCATGAACAATAAATTAATCACCTATGCAAAATACCCATGTAAAATGACTTAAAGATTCTAGAGAACAATAGTTCATCATTTTTTGGGGTGATCTTCTATCAAACGAGCCACGGAGCTGAAGGTGACGATTTTTACAATAGTCTACTACAAAACCAACACCACAATGGTTTTTTTGACAATAAAACTTAATCAGAGTATACTTTCCCACACTACAACAATCAATATTGTATTTACTTCGTCCACCCACATTTACTTTGTCCACCTCCATCATACAACAATGATAGAATGCATTAACACTCCCGCAAGCAAACACTTATGATTTAGCTTCTGCCTATCAAGGACACCAACTCCACCTGTGCCAACCCATGTAATTTCCAAGCTCCATGTCACCATGTAATGCCTCATCGCGTAAACCCCAAAGAACAACTAAAAATGCTACAATTTTTGTTTTTGAAAACATAAAGAGTAAACACTAAATATACTAATGAAACTAACATAACTAATGATTACAAGTTAAACACCTAAGTCCCTTGGGGTACATGAGGTGGCATTACATAATCTATCCCATAACAAAGTTGATAAAAGTAATTATCAATTCTACTAACATAACTCATTCATTCACATGTCTTCTTTTAAACATTTATTAAAGATAAGCAATAAGACAAGAATGAACCATATAGAAACCATACATGTATTCATAAAAAAATTTACTTGGAAATATAAAGAACATATTTACTCAAATATAACACAATCTTAACGATATTAACAATTATGGATAAAACATGAATTACATAATGTGATTATACATTAAATCAATCTACAAGTACATCTCATTGAGCAATTACTCAAAATTTACATCATAAGTCTACCCAATAAATGGAAGAGTAACATATCAATATACAAAGTATAAAAGAAGTAAAAGAATACATCTGGAAACCTATAAAGTATGGATCAAGTTGTCTCTACAAAACTCTACACTGAAAAGTACAACTGTAAGATAGGGAACCCAACGGGGTGCATAGCACATTCCACCGGACTGTTGAATCTCAGTTGTGTTTACAGTTTGTCCTTGATGACAAAATCTCTTTTAGTTTGTTCTCATTGTTAATCTGTCACCGGGAATGGACCTGCGCCTCCTTACATCACGGGTTTGGTTTGTTTTGCGAGGAATTACCACCGATCCGCTTTGGAAATGTCACACGGGTTTCCTTTGGTAAGACATTTTGCAAGTCTTCCCGAGATTAATTTTATCATTTAAGGATCGCGGTCGGCAAGACTTCTATTGTGTTTCGGCGACAAAGTATTCTCTATCGGCTTATGGTATATAGTCGGGATAAGGTCTTATCGAAATTGAAATGTCACACTGACTCGCTTTAGAATGAGCATTTCGGCAAAGTGTAATGCCATCGGTGTGAAGTCACAGCGAGATTGCAATGTTATACAAACCGATGGTGAATGGATGTGTTTCGGCAAAAGTCAGGGTTCTCGGGATAAGGTCTTAGTGACGATATATTGTTTCCCCGACTAGTGCTTGTGGATATCTATCAGCGAGACATTCACGTGGTTTTGGCGACTAAGGATGATCGTATCGGCAAAGGTTGTGGCTATCGGGGTGGTGTCTCATCGAGTTCTATATGTCTCCCCGACTTGTGCACAAGGAACGGTTCGTCGGCGTGAGTCAGATGGTCGGGTTAACATCTTGCCGAATTCAAAATTTCTCGGTGACGGGTGCTCTTTGGGAGTCCTTCGGCGTAAGTTAATCTGTCGATATAATGTCTCAGCGAACCCGTCAAGTCTTGGCGACTAAGTCTTATGAGGGACTTTCGGCAAAAGGTTTGTAATGTCTAAGCGACTCTGAGTGAATGAAGTGTTTCGGTATGAATCAATATATTCTACAAGAGGTCTCCCCAATGATGGTAGGCTATAGGGACATTCATAAGGGAGAAGGTTGCATCAGCGAAAGAATCATAAAGTCACAACGACATCACAAGGGATTGTATAAAGATCTCCATCGGTATGAGAATGATAATGCCTTGGCAACTTAGAAATGACAAAGACCTTCGGTATAACATAAAGTAATCTCTGAGAGGTCTCTCCGATGTCAAAAGGCTACAGCGATAGTGAATGGAAAACAAAAGGGTCTAGTCGGTAAGAAAAACAATATGTTACGGCGACAATGTGTATCGAATGTCTTTCAGTAAAACAAAGACCTGTCTACAAGTTGTCTCTTTGAAATTTGAAGGCTACAGTGACTCTCAAGAGTAAAAAGGTTTTTCGATGTGACTTAGTGTTCTCTACGAAAGGTCTCCCCAAGTGTGATAAGTCACGGTGACTTGGAAATGATAGTCTTTTGGTGAAACACTGCGAAATCTACAAAGCGTCTCCCTAACAGTAGGATGTCACAGCGACAGATAGAAGGATGCTTTCGGTGAAGAGAACTTTTAGGCTACAGCAATAGTGCATGAATCAGAAGGACGTAAAATCTCTTGTGTCTCAGCAAGTGGTTAAAGAAATCTCAAACTCTATGGCCGTTTATGGAAACTTAAAATTACAGTTACAGGCTGACATCATTGATTGCATTGAATCTCAGAGCTGTTACATAACATGATATTCGTTGAGTTTCTTTCTGAGCTGTTGTGTTTTTTGGATGATTTGTAGCTCGTTGGATAAGAATTACTATTGATTTTTTCCATCTTTGACATTTTGTCAGTATTCAGCTTTATATTCAAAAATCAGCAAGAGTATCTGCAAATTTGGTGAAAAATGATTTTGAAGATTTCTTCACAATCGACATACTTGAAATGTAAATAAATACTAGTGTTGAAAACTGAAAAGGTTGTTGCTTGTAATTCTGAGAGTGTCATTTCTTGTTTGTATATGAATGAATGAACTCTACAGAAAGATGTGTGCTTAACTAAAAACAGAGAAATCCTCTGAGTCACTATTATTGTAATTTTGTAATCTGAGTGAGGGGTTGGTGCTCCTTGAGATGGGTGTCTCTAAATGAAGGGTTGGTGCTCCTTGAGTTGGTGCTCAGAATTTTAGCCTATAAGGCTTTGTGAACTTTTGTTTAAAAGATTAAGCCAGGAAGGCATTTAGGGAGTGGTTTTTATACCCCAAGAGGGTTTTCCACTCGGTAAAATCTGGAGTCTTCTTGCTCTTCTGAGTTCCCTTTGCTTTACTATATTGTTGATTATTTCAGTTCACTATTTTGGTATTATCTTTCTCAATTCTATTTATGAATGATTACATTCAATTCATGAATGCATTAATCAGAGTATATTGAGATCATATCTGTGCTAAAGTTATTTGAATTTGTGGAAATTGGTCAAATATGTTATAACACTGATTCACCCCCCTCGATTAATCTCATTTAACTCCAAAATTAGCAATTTATGGAAGGAAAATGCTATTTTTGGATGAAATTAATTTAATTCAAAAGGTGGGGACATGTGACAGTAAACAATTAATTTGAATTATTTACTAAAAGAGGGAAAATTAGAAAGTGGGACCATTTTTAAATAAATAATTTTATTTAAAATGGGGAAAATGCCAAGGTGGACAATAATTAAATAAATTAAAGAATTTATTTAATTATAAGAAAACTTTTAAGAATTAATGATGTATTTAAATAAATAAATAAATTTTATCTATTTAAATAATCAGGAGGAATTAGTGGATAAAGATAATTAAATAAATTTATGAATTTATTTAATTATGGAGAGAAATTAGACAATTAGTGACGCATTTGAATAAATAAAATAAAATTTATTTATTTAAATAATCAAGAAGAATAAAGACATGAATTAATTAAATAATTATGAATTATTTAATTAATAGTCAAAAGTGGACCAGAGGACATAATTAAAATGTTTCAATTATGTCAAGAAGAAATATGGTGACAATAAAGCTTGCAGACCTAGGTCATTTTTATGTGTCTACATTTAGATCTGCAATAAACCCAACAAATCTTGACAACCCAACAGCCCAAATCAGTAAATAAACACCTGCAACATGTGTTCCATATATTGTAATTCCTCAAACCCTACATGCATGTCCATGGTTCCAACTTTGCAAAAATTCTCAAACTAGGGTTATAACAAAAATTCTTCAACCATGAAAGCTCTGATACCACTTGTTAGGAAATAATGTATTTAACCCATGATCTTAATCCATTTCCTACATAACCCATGAGAGATAAATATGCATACAAGTTGCCAAAATGCATAGATCAAATAGACAAGCCACAAGATAACACAAGATATACCCTGGGAAAACCCTCAAGAGGGAAAAATACAGCCTCCAAAAGTATCCATACTCCATCATATTATTCAACAATAAAGCAATACAAGAATTACAATGAATACCTTTGAAGCATCAAGCCCTCCAATGCATTCCCATGTGTCCAAGAATGAATCCACACATCCCCTGCCATGCGCCACAAATTCACTCCACAAGAAGACTTGATAATGATAGCCAACCCACTCAGCCAACCTAAACCACTACACATATGTTTGCTTTTATAGACACAAGCTCACACAAAATACAACTAGTGGTAAGGTGAAACCATGTACCAAAAAACCATATGAATACAAAACCACTAACACATTATTTAATATTGGGTACTAATATTTGGGTACTAAGATATCACATTATTTAATATTTCCCCAATATTAAATTCTTATCACATGTCTTGCACACAAATAATAATAATACAATGTTATAATACAACATCAAGTGGACACCAAATAATTGCCTAGTGTGATCAACCACACCACCAAGGTGTCTCACAACTAAATAATTATTTAATTACAATATTAAGATAAATAAATTTATGCAATGGTGTATAACACCATATCTCAACAATATGCCACTATGGGTATCACCTACGAAGTCTACTACACCAATTCAGAGGACTTTGTTGCTATGACTTCTATCCATGTGGAATACCAAATGGTAACAAAGGGAAAATATATAGATTTGTGTGAGGTACTATGGAAAGAGCTAATAGAGAATATGGAGTGCACAAAAAATCCTACTACCAGTTCAGTTATGGAACCCTAATAATTTTTCTTAAATTATATTTCACAAATGCACCTACAACATTTGTGGGAAATATTTAGAAAATCAATATATTGGTAGCCACACAAATATAGGAGCATATCAAGCATTTTAGGTATGCCACCTCTTACACAACTACCTACTGGGGTTACTTCAAATCCCTCCAATAGATGCTCCAAGAACAAAAACACATCTCTTATGATGTGGTTCACCAATACATAAAGGATATAGTCTTTTTGGTGGAGAAGGACTATATGTTCATGGAGGCAATTGAACCTGGGATGTCCTGGATCCCAAAACAACTATATGGGGTATCTGGTGTGGAGATAGAATCTTCTGTGTAAATATTACTCCAACTCCCCAAAGACCCCAAATCCAAAACAATTATGACTTATTGGGAGTACATGGAAAATATCACCAAAAAAAGGCAAAGGATCAAGTGGATAAAAACAAAGAAAAACTTCACCCCAAATGGGGGATAGGTAAAATAGAATCAAAAGAGTAGATCACTACAAATACTCCATGGAGGTACAAGATATTTCAAGTAGGGACACCTCTAAAATAATCAACTCAACTAGAAGGGAGTACAAGGAGAGCTAAAAGGAAAATACCCACTACTCCCTCACAATTAGACCAATCAATCGAACAAGCCTCATAAGCACTCCTCCAAATGAGTATGGAGAAGAAAAAATAAAGAATAAAAAAGCACAAAAAAATCCCCCCCCTTGGAAGAAGTGGGAAAAGAAGAAGAGCAATTGTAAGAAGAACAAGCAGAAACATTAATGAATGAAAACCAATTCTTTAGTGGTTTATTTAACAAGCAAATCTTAAACAATAAATTCAAGGTATATGAGGAAATGGGAGTCATAAATAAAGACATTGTAGAATCAACACATTAGATACATGGTGGCCTCTAATACCACATTAGAGTCACCAATGGACCAATACTAGGGTCCTTGAAAGGTTGAAAGAGGAGGCGATTGCATAATTGGTTCCTTCGGAAACTAAGGCCCAAAAGGAAAAGATGACACAAATCCAAACTAGAGAACTCCATACCAAGAAAAGGCTAGATAAGCTAATTTTGGGGAGGACAGAATTTACCAAAACTTCTTTAGTTACCACTGGTTATATCTCAAGTCGACATTGTTAGTATATCCCCCTCCAAAAAATTTAGTTAGGGGATATATTACAACAGACAACAAGGGAAGATATCCTAAATAAACATGTAGAGAATATAGAGTAGTTGGGGGAGATTATTAAAGTTATCTAATATAAATGTCCTCAGATACAAGGGATTCTCCCCAACCCCTTGAGACACAAATAAAACTCTTGGTAGATGGAGTGTTGAAAGACACAAAGGATCAGAAGACAAGATGCAACAAAGCATAATTGGGGAGGTTTAGTTAGAAAGGATGGATGACGAAAGAATGAAATATGTCACTACCCATTCTACATTAGAATCACATATTAGTACATTGAAAATATAGAGGGGGGAATCAATGTGTTGTACCAAATTTGCTTCCAATGGCCTACAACCACCATAAAGGTGAAAATTCAAATGGATCAAATTGAGTTGCAAACACTGTAGATAGCATGATCATATGATTCCCTTACACATGTAGATGGGAAGATTAGGGCACAAATGGAGACCCTACTCTCCCAATTCTAGTAGCTACAAAATCAAGGGACCACACAAGAAATAAGTTTCATCAACTCAAATAAGTTGTCAATTTGTGGTTATCATACATCACGGGTGATAGGCCAAAACTAGGGTAAAGAATAGAAAAGATTTTAGCTTGATCTAAGAGTGTCAATCCGAGGATCGTAAGCTTTCGAAAGGTTTTGCAGAAGTCTACCTAAGGGAGGAAAGCAATGAATTAGTGGGGATGAATGCAACTAGAACACACAAAGGAGCACCTATAATAAAATCTGGTTTAAACCTATATTTCAGTTTTTCTCTATTTTGTGACAAAAGTGATAGGAGTTGTGATATGAATTGTTACAAAACAACAACAATCTGCAATAATGACAACAATAATCTACGAAAATAACAGTAGTAGTTTGCAACAATAGCAATAGTAGCTTACAACAAAAAGGAAAAGTAACCCATATCATATATTCTTTTATCCAAACTGTGTGGAAATTGAAATCACGCAATCAAAAGGAAATAACATCTATCTTAACCAAACCAAATCAAAAGAAAACAAAATACAGAAAATAAAACATCATCGAGCTTCTCCAAAGATTGGGCCCTTGCTCCTTGTTCAAATGGTGGATAGAACGAAATCCTTTCTACGTTGTTGTGATAAGAAGAAGCACTATTTTATTTATCAAAAGTTTTGTACATAAATATGTGATACCAAAGTCTATTGTCAATGTCTATAGTCTCTCTTACAGTATGCTTACTTATATATGCGTTGTTTGAAACAATGAAATATACAAAATATTAAGTTTGTTTTGGCCTATGGCCAACAAACGAGAAGAAACAAAAGTGTGTCACATATTAAAATGGTATTGTTATAACCGTGAGCAAATATAGGAGACCAAAATATCTTTGGTTCTGTCTAGTTGGCAAGCTTTTCCTCCACGTATTTTTCTCCAACTACCAAACACGTCCCCTTTCACAAACTAATTTTTAGTTTCCTCAAGAAAGCACATCCACCATACAACTAGCAATGCATCCTCCATCATGGGTTTCCACATGGGATACAATGGTGTTGAAGTGGCCACTATGATGTGGAATTATCGAGTTACAAAACTCTTAGCATGAAATAGATTCATGTGGATGAAGAATACATGCAAGAAGTTCCATGAAGAACCAAAGGAAGGCCTCCATTGAATAAAACAATTCATAGTCAACTCTAAACAGGTAATCGATGCCACCTTAGAAACTGACATCATTTTTTGAAGATATGATAGAACTAAATTGCTGGTCAAAAAGTAATACACAAAAGTTCCTGATCAGAAAGTGACAGGAAGATTTTCTGCATAGAAGGTGATAAGAAGTTCTTGTGATCTACATCTTGCAAGATTTATTTTCCAAGGCTTGAAATCACAATGCTTATTAGTAAATACAGTCAATAATTAATTTCCATATTTTATCCAAAACTATATTAAATATCGCTTATATATATTTAATTATATGCAATATAAAATAGTGAAATAGTATGATATGGAATGGAAATGGAATGTGGGAATGGATATGAAGGTATATGAAAATAGGCTAAAATGTAGCATAAAATGGGACATAATTGGCTCTCATCATTCCCCCAACTTAGCATATTGCACGTCCTCGTGCAATCATTATTTTTAAGAGGTTTTGATTTGTATTGGTAGCCTTTGGATTATAGCGTTCACCTTCTTCTTCACCCTTGACTATTATAGTTCATGCATAATCACAATTCCTTTCATTTTTTTTAGTTTCTCGTGACAAGCTTTATTTCATTGCTTTTTTTCAAAAAAAATCAATATTGATACCTCCAATTTTTTTATTTTTGCTTAACATTTTTTATTTTCACATACTTTTTTCCAATTTTTCATTTCTCATAGCATTATTTTTTGAAATGCTATCTCTAAGAGGAATCACAAATATTTATCTCCAATTGCATGAGCTAACTGAAATGGGTGAAATGATAAGTAGTAGGAAATAATTAAAGGATGGTGTACCTCTCCCCAACTTAAAGGGTTGACAGTCCTTGGGAAACAATTAGAGGATAGGTAGAGATGTTGCATATAAAATTAATATAATAAGAAATATTAATAAAGTTAAGAGATAAAATATGAAAAATAAAATTAATTGTTTTACCAACTGGCATGCCCATTTATGCCAAAGTCTAGTAGCCAATGTAGCACAGCAACTATGAATCTCCAGTGAGGAAGGAACCAAAAACTATGACAAGAATTGCAACACATGAAATATATTTGTTCCACTATAACATGATGGATTTGTGACGGAGGATAGTTGTTTTTATCTTCACACTCCCAAGCACCTCAATTGAATGTGTAACTTGTGCTACAAGTATTCAAATATGTGTGGACCATGATAAAGAAGAGCACATTGACACAAGTAAGTGACAGGAGGTGCAACAGGAACTCAAGGAGAGTAAAATAACCATAGAAGCATCTGTGTGTACCTGCAAAATGATTGGCCTAGAGGAAGAACAATAATAATCTTAGCATAATCTGGAACATAGAACCACTGCTACAAATAATCTTGATCTCATTGAGCTCATCCTACTATATTTGGAAGGTGAATGTAGAAATTTGGAATACATGCCCGCCCACTTGGTTGAAATAATTACTCACAATGGTTGCACCCTTTGAAAGACACATTATCCTATGATGACCAACTTGAAACAAATTATATCAACATATCATGAAGTTATTCCAATCTTTCCTTTTAAGCATGAGAGATATTCATAATTATTTTTGAAGTTGTATGAAAAGTTATAGTTTCCAATAATACAACTTCCTTACTAAAGACAATGTTGCATAGCAAAAGACCAATTAGAATCTCTCAACTTGTCAAATGTGTCCACACAACTTTAGGTAGGTGGATACTCATCTTAGAGTGTGAGGATTTGCATTAAAATATATTCAAGCTCCTTGATCATGTCTTCAAGTTGTCTTTGGATGTGTAGCTCAAGAACATAGTACTACAAGATTTGCGGATCTCATAGACCAAGTTGCATATTGTCTTTCACATGGTTTTGGAACCAAGAGAAATTTTACCCATGAATGTTGTTCACATTTTTCCCAATAATCCTCTTGTGATATCCAAAAGAGAAACACAAAAGAATCTTGATGTTCCCCATACAACTAACAAGGCCACAAAATGTGTTTTTGGATGCTCATGTAGAGAAGCATCATCAACTAGTGCAAAATGTTGGGCAAACAAGATAAGAAACCTGCAACCACATTTTCAAGACCAAGCATATCAAGTATATCAATATTAAAGTTGTACAATATCATCCATTAATAACTCCACCATTATGAGTGATTTATCATTAGAAAATGGAGGGTAGAGTTATTAAAATAAATACTTGAAAAAAATGGATGGATAAATTCTATTAAAATGAATGCTTGTGTAGAATCTAACCCAATTAACACAAGAATACATACCTTGATTTGGTCCAAAGCTCACATGTGTGGTTTCATTAGAAACACCAATAAAATAGTGAATGAAGACATGATTAGAAAAACTCAACCAAAGATTTCCAAAATTCAAGGGATTTCACCCCCCCCACTTAACTTCATACTACAAAAGCATGAGGACATTAGGATAATCCAAGGAATCAAGAAACATAATGATATATTATATAATACCTTGAGCTTTTTCAATGAATGGTCATGATAATCCAAAGAATCAAGAATGACAAAGATATGTGTATTACAATCATGACCCTTGTGAATGAACAATCATTATTTTGTAGCATGTTTAGTATAGTCATTAATGCATTT